>JAOTRS010114898.1:0-28665 GCA_028565755.1 Dinotopterus cunningtoni
GCCGTAAGTTATTATCTCTTACTCTCACTCATCATCTATACCGCTTTATCCTGTATTCAGGGTCGTGGGGGGCCTAGAGCCTATCCCAGGAGACTTAGGGCATAAGGCAGGATACACCCTGGACAGAGTGCCAATCCATCGCAGGGCACACACACATATACAAAACCCACCAAGCACGGGGAGAACATGCAAACTCCATGCACACAGAGAAGGGAATTGAACCTGGGAACCGGGAATTGAACCTGGACCCTGGAGGTGCAAGGCGACAGTGCTAGCCACTACACCACCATGCTGCTGTTAGTCATAATCATCAAAATTAAAAGAAATAAACACTTGAAATATATTAGTCTGTGTGTAATGACCCTATATAATATATGAGTTTCACTTTTTGAATTGAAGTACTAAAATAAATAAACTTTTTTGATGATATTCAAATTTATCTAGATGCACCTGTATATCATAAATGTTGATTTAATTTTTTAAATATTAAAATTTTATTTTTTTAATTGATTTATAAATTTTTACCTATCTCTTGCAGGAAACCATGACAAACGGAACAATATGAAGTGATGAAGGTTGTGGTAGTAGGCTGGAATTTCTATAGAAAAAACACATTCAAGCTCAAATATATATATATTTAAAGTTAAGCCTTTATTTGTCACATATACATTCCTGCTCAGTGAAATTCCTTCTTCGCATATCCCAGTGTAACTGGGGTCAGAGCGCAGGGTCAGCCATGATGTCAGACAGGGTTAAGGGCTTTGGTCAAGGGCCCGACAATGGCAACCTAGTGGAGTTGGATGCTCGAAACCACCGACCTTCTGATCAGTAACTCAGTGCCATAGCCCTCTGAGCCACCACTGACCCTCAAAAGATTTGTACATAACTGAGACATGCTTCTGTTTCCCTCAAACTCCGCCCTCATGCGCAATTCGCATATCATGTCATATCAAGTCATGGTACATCAGGGGTCAGAATACACAACGTTCAGGCTTAAACCTTCAACAGAGTAAGAGTGAGTGTGAGACTTCTGTAGCACTGCTGAGGCACGAACCAGAATCTGTAGGAGAAACACTGCAATGCAGACTCAGTGGTACTTTAGACAGTATGCATTCACTCCTGAAGGGACATGACCGTTATGTATTAACTTTAGAGTATAGTACTGAAGGAATCGGGTAAAAGATAGAGAGAGAGAGAGAGAGAGAGAGAGAGTTTAAACACTATATGTGGAGTCCTAAAGAACTGTAGGGACTGCAAGAGAAGCTCTAGGACGCTTTAATATGCATCTCATACCCACACACACACACACACGCACACACACACACACGGTTTAAAGCCAAAGCCGCACCTCTTGGACCTTCATTGCAGCACAAAAGCACTGCACTGCTTCCTGCCCGCGCATACCAGAGAGGCAGAGAGAGACATTCACAAAAACAAATTAAATGCAGAGAAAGCGAAGTGCTAAAGAAGCAGGAAGTGACGTGACCCTTCTTTGCTTCTTTCATGAAATTCTAAAAAGCTAAAACTCTCTCTCTCTCTCTCTCGCTCTCTTTTGATTATTCATCCTTTCAGATTCTGTCACACTAAATAAAACCATCTGTCAAATGATAGATTATGAGCAGAAATGGTAGATGGATACAAAAGGGGAAAAAAAGAAAGAAAGACGAGCAGTAACTAGCTGCAAAAAAGTCTTAATGAGCTTTAAAAAAGCAATCTGGCTTTTCAAAATGGAATTAGTAATTGCGAAGAGCTCATCACGCTAATAACCTCTAATCATGATGAACAATGCAGCACAATGATCAGGTCTTTATCAGCTTTATACGGAGAGCAAGCGGCCCTCAATGCGCATTAAAGATATTGTTGTATTCCATGTATATAAATATACAGTATATATGTATGAGTAGGGAAAATAGTTATTTAATCCAGTGTAGATTTTTTTTCCCCACTTACAGAGAAATAGAGGGTCTATAATTTTTTATCATGGGTTCATTTTAAAGGATGATCAGAGACAGAATATCAACCCAAAATCCAGAAAAAAAACACGTTATGTAAATGTTATAAATTGAGTTGCATTTCAGTGAGGGAAATAAGTATTTGATCCCCTACCAACCAACAATCATTCTGGCTCCAACAGACTGGTTATGTGTTCATGTGGTACACAGATTAATTTTAGAAGGAGCTCCTAACGACAACTCGTTATGTGTATAAAAGCCACCTGTTCACAGAATCTCTATCATCCATTCAACATTCAAACCTCACAACCATGGGCAAGACCAAAAAGCTGTCAAAGAATGTCAGGGACAAGAATGTAGACCTGGACAAGGCTGGAATGGGCTACAAGACAATTAGCAAGAACATTGGTGAGAAGGAAGCAGCTGTTTGAGTGATTATTCGCAAATGGATGAAATACAAAGTAACCATCAATAGCCCTCGGTCTGGAGCTCGGTGCAAGATGTCACCTCATGGGGTGGGGATGATCATGGGAAAAGTGAGGGATCAGTACAGACCTACACAGGAGGGGGTTGTGAATGATCTCAAGGCATTTGGAATCACAGTCACCAAACAAACCATTAGTGACACAATGATTTTAATTGGATTGAAATCCTGTAGCTTCCCTCTTGTCAAGAAAGCACATGTACAGGCTAAGTTCTGAAATCTTTGGCATCAGCTCGACTCGCCGTGTTTGGAGGAAAAAAAATGCCGACTATGACCCTAAGGACACCATCCCTACAGTCAAGCACAGAGACGGAAACATCATGCTTTGGGGCTGTTTCTCTGCTAAATGTACAGAGTGAATTTGCTGCATTGAGGGGTCAAAGGATGGGTACATGTATTGTAAAATTTTGGATGAGAACCCCCTGAAGATGGGTTGTGGATCGGTCTTCCAGCATGACATTGCCCCAAAATATACCGCCAAGGCAACAAACGAGTGGGTCAAGAAAAAGCACATTAAGGTCATGGAGTGGTCTAGACGGTCTTCAGACCGTAATCCTATGGAACATTTATGGAGAGAGCTGAAACTTCGAGTTGCCAAGCGACAGACTAGAAACCTTAAGGAAAGAATGTAAACTGTAAAGAATAGTGGACAAAAATCCATCCTGAACTATAAGAAACATCTTACCTCTATGCTTGTTTAGGTACTAAGTCATGTTTTGCGTGGGGATCAAATACTTATTTTACTCAGTGAATTGCAAATCTATTTATAACCTTAATATCAGGTGCTAATTTCTGGATTTTTTATTGATATTCTGTCTTTATCCTTTAAAATAAACCTATGATAAAAAATTATAGACCCTACATTTCTCTGTAAGTGGGCAAACGTATGAAATCTGCAGGAGGTCAAATAATTCTTTTCCCCACTGTACATAGAAGCATTCACAAATACAGATTTTCAACAGCAGTGCAAAAGAATCGATGCGACAGTATATCAGGAATCAGGTTCCGCGAAATAATTCAGAGGCTCAGGGATAATCGAAACAATCCCAGGAAAGACACGCTGTCTTAGGAGCCGTGTTTTCTGACGAGTAGTGCCGTGAGTCACCCTGAAACGAACAGCCATTCACACTAACTCACAGTTAGAGCTGTCAGGTTCGGATCGCTAGAAGGTTTAAATGCACACATCATAATCCAGGAGCTCTAATACACCCTGTCATCATGGCTAAAAGTGCTACAGCCAAAGGTCAGGCAAACGCTGTGTGGTTTAGTACAGAGCTGTAGACAGTGCAGCTGAAGCATTTCACTTTCAACAACGCTAGATAATTTTAGCCGGCTTATTTGTTTTCTACCATGATCGGTGTCTTGTGTTATGATCTTGGTGGGCGGTCAGGTCTGCATTTCATTAACATTTTAAAGCACTAAACATCCAATGGTAACGAGCTAGTGGTTTAGAGGTAGCGTGCTAGCTAAGAAAAAAGGCAAGGAGAGAGGTTTTGCTCGTTCACCCGGTATTGATTAAGTGTAAGAAAGGTTAATCTTTTATTTATCAAGGAAATATATTTTTATTAGACACTTTATTTATCATGTATATGTATTTTACACTCAGTAATATCACTTTGGATATGTCTATATGCTATTAGGAGAAGTCGGCGATACTTTGGAAAGATTTTTGGTATTTGAACTCAACAGCCAATCAAATACCAATCTGAAAGGAGACAGTGTGTGTTCAGAAATGCCATCCCACAAAGACCCGTATCACAAAGTCTGAAACACTAGTGACTGACCAATATTAATATAAAACTTAATCGAGCACAAACACCCCCTGTTGCTGATTGAACGTAAAAGTGCATGCCTATCACCACACTAACTCCAAAATTGATTTAAAATGTATTTATTTATTTATTTTTATTATTATCAATTTTGGAGTTAGTGTGGTAATACATAAATTGGCACACAAAATAATCATAATACATCACTTAATCGACTTTTCTTCCCATCTCTAACAAAAATATGTCCCCCCTGAGGAGATATTCACCAAATTTGACGAAAAGTGAATTCGATTAGAATTATTGACTCATCCTTTAACTGGTTCTCCCTCCTAGTAGGTGTATGTGGAGGCATAACATTTGTTGTAGGGGTTGACATACATCCTCACCTGCATTGCTATGGGACATGTTAGAAGAAAAACAACCTCTTTTTATATACTGTAGGTAAGGGTTCTGCTCAAAACTTTCCCTATATAATAAGGGAACACTCTGTTATAGAGTTATACACAGAACTTTTAAAAGGTTTCCAAAAAGAGGGCCCTTATTAATTTTTTCAACTCTCTGAATGGGTTCTAAAACAAAGGGATAATTAGTCACAGCCACAGATCGTCCATCATGCACCCAAAGCATAACAGAAAATAATAAAGAACATAATGAATATTATGTACCATAATGCAGAATCAGCGTGAGACCTAAGCTCGATTTCCTGCGATGAGATGAAACCATCTAGGGGTGACGAGGGACATTGACACCCAAAGTGTATTCCTTATGTCCAGTCTGCTCAGTAATTTCTTTTTCGTTGCTGTCACTGCAGACGACCTCGTTTGACAAAGATAGGATGTTGGAAATGGAATGAGGGTTTTCAGGGCTTTTGTGACAATCTCAAGATATTCCGCTTAGATTTTAATCCACAATGTGGACAGAGTTGAAATTGTCTCAAACTAACTTTTAAGGCTGCATGTATTGTACCCAGTGAGCTTGGAGAATGTGAATCACCTGCTGCGATAAACCTGTAAGTTGGGTAGGACTCTGGCTGCTCTCATACCTGAGCTTTGTGACTTTTACAAATAAGCTTGGCAGAGACTTTTTATGTTTTATTCATTTTTAGCTAGTTAGAGTTATCTTGTAACATTTTTTTTTTTGCTAATTTAATAATTTTATTGAGCATCAAAAACAATATAGTGGAAAAGAGGTACAGATAAAAGCAAATGGGAGATCATCTGATAACTTTTTTTTTTAAATAAAGCACTCTGCAGACACGAATAACCAATAAAGTGGAAATAAAAAAAATCTACTGTATATATTTAATTCTTTCTGTGTGGCCCAGTACCAAATCATTCATGGCCCGTTGCTTGAAGACCACTGCCATAGGTGGACAAATCAAAGAATGTTTAAGGTTTTTAGCTTGAACTAGAACACAATTTTTTTGTGTAGTTCGCCCAAGGTTGACCCAAGGTTACACCTAGGTTCTGTCTGGATTCTTCATGTACCTTTGTACCTTCAAAACATCTATAAAAAGCTTAAATAGTCAACTATTGATTAAACACCGAGCTCCATCTGAACACCATGTTCCCAGTGTTGCAGCTCCTGTATTTGCATTCCCGAACACGATTGGCTCTTTCAGGTTATGATGTGTGAATTCTTGACCGTCCTAGTAGGATTTTCAGCAAACCTGTCAAAAACCTGCAGTGCAGATATTCCCTCATTCACCAGTAAGCAAACTCTTCAGTAGGAATAACTCACATAAAAGGATTTAATCGAAAACAGGTTTGAAAAAAGTGTACACTGCGGTCAGCATTTATATTTTTTACTATGTATATATCTAATGCAACTCAGATATGATGAATTTTGAACAATCAGCATTTCAGCACGGCTTAGGCTGATTAGGATGTAGGTGGTGAGTCTGCTAACTCAGCACAAAATAGCTAGTTAGATGTTAATATCACCTCCTTTAGCAAGGACACTGTGATTCGGAGTGCTGTGGGGTTCTATGGGGACAGATAAGAGACAAATAAGAAGGAAATGGAATACGAAGATAAAAAATGTCCATTAAAGTCCATTTCACTGGATCCTCACATCTTGCAGATCCAGGAACACAAACAGAAGTAAACTGGAACATACTGTATGTCTCTCTCTCTCTCTCTCTCTCTCTCTCTCACTCTGTCTTTCTCTACACCACTCTTTTAATTCTGTTTTTTGGGAACAAACATAATGAAAATCATTTGATCATAGCAGACAAATATAACCTCAGATGAACAAGAACACATAACATTTTCACCATGCCATTATTTATTAAATTTGTATTCTAATGGTTATGTTAAAGCCATAAAGAAAAAAAAACATATGGGCAAAACTAGGAACGACCTTACTGCTTCCGTAGGATTTAAGAGGGTAAGTTGCAGCCAGGTGCGGCTAATCATTATCCCTTGATTAATTGATCATCAGCAGATGTTCAGACCTTTATAAAATCAGATGTTTTATCAGTTTGCTGGTCTGGATCATTCAGAAGTGTGTTAACACAATGCCAAAAGGGAAAGACATAAGCAGTGGTCTCAGAGAAGGAATTGTTGCTGCGCATCAATCTGGAAAGGCTTATAAAGCCAGTTCAGCATTCTACAGTGGACTTCCCAGCACATTCACCATAGGGTTAGACCGTGCAATGATCAGAGAAAAAACAAAACGAAACAAAACAACATCTACATTTCAGACCCTACAAGCCTCACTGAGCATGTTAAATGTTAAAGTCCATGAATTAGAAGACGATTGAACAAGTACAGTTGGTAGGAGAAACTTCTGGCTAAAAAGAACACAGAAGCACGACTGATATAAAACAGACCCCCAGTACTCTTCCAAAGGTTTGAGACGTCACTTCATTGTAGAAGTATCAGTATATTAACTAATTTGTATAAGTATATACTGTATACAATGGTTTCCAAAAGTACGAAGACAAAATATGCCATGTATTACAGTTCTTCCTGTGCATAAAGCAGGTGAAGTCACTAATTAAAAAATTAGGCTTAGGAAATGTGGCGGAAAAGTCATGATAATTAGAATCAAATGGTGTAGTTAATGAATGGAACAAATATGTGGCAGGACTTTTACTTTCTGAAGCTGTGGTGTTCACCTCTGCACAGAAATGGCTGAGGACTCTACCGTCTACCTGAACCTCCAATAAGGAACTGGACTACATATTAACTTGAACACATCTCCTGTTATACTGAACTTCCAGCCTCCTAACACACAGTCTGACTACAGATCAATCCCTGCTATCTGTTTTCACCCAAATGAGGATGGGTTCCCTGTTGAGTCTGGTTCCTCTCAAGGTTTCTTTCTACTGCCATCTCAGGGGGATTTTCCTTGCCACTGTCGCCGTCGTCCTCGGCTTGCACATCAGGGACAATCTTATCATTTTGATTCATACACACTCACATTCCATACAAACTGAAATAATTCTTTTGATTGTGTAAAGCTACTTTGCGACAATGTCAATTTGTTAAAAGCGCTATACAAATAAAATTTAATTGAAATGGCAAAAACTTTGGAATTCTCAAGTAAATTGCCAAAGTGTGACAAACTTCCATACATGATCTTCAGGAAGCGATCAAGCAGACATGGATTGAGTGAATGACACCGGAGTACTGCATTATGAACTGAATCTGGCAGGAATAAAAGACTTCATACTAAATACTAAATATCATTGCACAAAATAACAAATTATTTTTATCCTCTTGATTAGTATTATTTTATTAATTTGAGAATATCAATAAAACATTGAATTCCACTTTTGTCTCCCTCTCTCCCTATATATACTGTATATATGACAGTACTATAGTAAGACCTAATAAGTAAACTGTAGTCTCACAGCCTACCTGGATCTATTTTACTGCTCCATGCATGTTTGAGCGTTGTAAAGACGTGCTCTGGTGTTAAAAGGCAGCTCGGCACCCTATAACTCATTTGCTACACAGTGCTCACCTTGGTTTTGGTTTGAGAATAAAAGCCTTGACGGAAAGCACATAAAAGCACAAAACATAAGCTTAAAGAGATGTGCTGCACAAGGTGGTCCAAAACCGTCGAGCTTCTTTCTTGGCTTGTGTTCTGTATTTAAAGCTCTGTATTGAGAAGCTTCTCACTTTTCAGAAAGCAGCCTGAAAGCTTAGATAAAGAAAAAAAAAAACTATGATGTTGTGCCAAAAGAGCTGGTCTTCATTTTAAATGCAATACAGCATTTGTGAGACTGAATTAAAGTCATAAACAAAAAAAAAAAAGACTAAAAAGGCGAAGTGTATAAAATACTAAAAAAAGAAACAAAAAGACGGATGGAGGGTGAAGGAGGGAAGCGGAGAGATTGAGTGACATGTTATACCCAACGGTTCATTTCTTTATGCGCTCTGAAGGCTAAAGTGAGTTAGTTGACTCTCGGCACAGATCTCATTACAGCCCCAACCCAAGCTGATCTGTCACTTTCCATTTCTCCAGCTCTCTCTTAGTTATATATTCTCTCTCTCTCTCTCTCTCTCTAGTCTTTTTCCATCATCCAACTTGTGACCCATGCAGCCATGGTGTATTCGGTGTTCTCTGTGGCTCAGCGGTTTGATTAATGGGTGCTTATAAAGCACTGGAGCATTTTGTAAGGACCCGCCTGAAAGTGCGAGTGAAGGGTCGAGCCATTAAAGTGCCTGTACCCCGGGTACCGCATTCTACCAACAGGCCACGTTACCATCATGCCATCACTCAGAAATCAGACTGACAGGCACCTTGTTCAATACTTTTAAACCTGTTTCTTAAGAGAAAACATAGAGTTCACATAAAAATTCTGTGAACTTGTTTTGCTCACCCTCCATCGGCGTGTTGCTGTCCGGACGGTTGGCGAAGACCACGTCTACGTATTCCAGCTGCAGTCTCTGTAGGGAGCCTTTCAGACCTGGAAAGCAAATCAGACTAAATGAATCAACGGAAATGCTAATGTTGCTTAGAGCAGTGTTACAAGAATGTATTCAAGAATACACTTGCATTTACTGCATTTGGCAGACACCTTTATCCAGAGAGACTTTCATTGTTATTTCATTATACATTAGAGCAGTTAAGGGGCTTGTTTAAGGGCCTAACAAGGGCAACTTGGTGATGCTTGGGGTTTGAACTCTGGAACTTCTGATCCAACACCTTAACCACCGAGCTACTCCTGTCTCCCGATGCATTTGTTTCTTCTTCTTTTTTTGAGAGGCTCAAGAAATGTTTGGTATATTTCCACCCTGTGGACATTTTGAGAAACCGATGGCTTTTGCCAAGACCCTCACTCTCTCACACACACATCCTGTATACAGGGTCACAGGGGGCATGAAGCCTATCTCAGGAGATGAGGTGGGGTACACTCTGAAAGATGTGCCAATCCATCACAGGGCACACACACATATACACACACTCATTTACAAACCACAGGGAATTTGGAAACACCAATAACCTGCATGTCTTTGGACTGTGGGAGGAAACCGGAGTACCTGGAGGAAACCCACCAAGCATGGGGAGAACATGCAAACTCCATACACACAGACCCCTTCTCCAAGATCTTTTGATTTAATTAAATTTTTAGGAAATATTCCAATTAAGAAACTTGTCCAAAAAGTCATGAAGTTGCCCGGGAACACAGGAACATTGTGAAAATTTTAAGTACATTTCTACCAGCACTTGTGGTAGTAGCTACAGAAACTGTTCAGTTCCTTGGAACCTTTGTGGAAAAACAGAATGTTTTGTTTAGTGTGTAATGTGTAGGACCATAAAAGATGTAAACATAGTGCAGGCCCTCTTGAGAAAGCATGAAAGATGTTATAGATTTAAAAAAAAAAATGAATGAAGTGCACTCAAGTGCAAAGTGCAAAGCAGAAAGCAGAACTCATTAGCGCAGTTCTAACTGGTCCCTGGAGTTTAGGAATGATGTGCAACATTACGACAATCCCTGGGTGAATGGTTTTATGAGCTTTTCCCAAAGAAGCAGCAGTTCTCGGTGTGAGAGAGGCTTTAAATCTACAGATGTGCTGTTGGAAACTAATTTCTGACAGTATAGGCTGCTGCTGCTGGACCTCCCTGTAGCTTGTGTCTATTAGCCCTGACTACTGACCCATCACCAGCCATATAGACCTGAAGAATGGAACTGTAATAGACCTCTAGTGGGTCTTTAAATTACATTTAAACAAACTGTGCAGTAGAAATTGGAATGACCATCCACTTGTTTGTACTGTACTGGCACGGCAAACTGGCATATCTGTAACAATTACATCATCCTTCTGTTTGTCATCTATACTGCTTATCCAGGGGGCCAAGGGCTATCCTATTACGGCAAAAGGTGGGGTGCCAACTCATCGCATCACATCCAAGCACACACACACACTCACACACAAAGTCATATACAAGGGGCAATTTGGAACCACCAATCAGCCTGCACATGTCTTTGGACTGTGGGAGGAAATTGGTGTACAGTCCAGTCCCCTTACATATAAGCATTTGAGTTACGGACTTTTGAAGATACAAACATGTTGCACATGTCTGGCATACAGGGTCATGTGCATGCAGCGTGGATCCTCTGCAAGTGCAGTACAAGCCCAGGATGTCTGGAAGCAAGTGTCAAAGCAGCGGCAATGAAGCTGGTACTTCTAAGTAGCATCAAGAAATAATCATGGGGACAAAAGTGAAAATACTGCAACTGAGACAACGCAAAATGCAAGGTTAAAAGATGGAAGACATTGCTTGTACTTTTAACATGAATCGTTCAACCATCAGCACGATTCTAAAGAACGCTGTACTGTAATATTTAATATATAGCAAATTGTGTTAGTATCCTGGCACCTAGACGATATTTGTCTGACTTATGAACAAATTGGACTTACAAACAAGCTCTTGGAAAAGAACTCATGTCGGGGACTTACTGTACCTGAAGGAAAGTCAAAACGCACAGGCAACTCAGTTTACTTTAATGCAAAGAGCCATGAAAGGTAAGTGTGGAAATCAGACTTTCTTTTTCCAGACACATGCTTATTATCTGATGTAAAACCCAGTTCCAGTTGGCACTTGCCAATAATACCGATCCTACCATGCCAACTTGTCACACAACAGTTAAACACAGATATATGCATTGAAACGTGTTGAACTTACGGGTCACTGCAAGCCATAGCTCTGGCACGCTCAAAAACAGCAATTTGTGGCTCACTATGATATTCCGCAAACTTATCGTACGACTACCTACAGCTCATCACGGTCCGTAGCAAAAAGCGGAAATCGGGCTCAATGAAGTCCTAGTCATGTGAGTGAATTGTGATAAAACAACTGTGTGTTCCACTTTATAGTGTAAGCCTGCGAGACTCAGTAAACGCTCTAATTTCATCTCTTTTAAACCAATAAATTTAATACCCACCCTTCAGTAGTATAAATGTGCTCGGGAAAGTGATTTCCAGGCTGCAGTATATCACACTGCGGCTGCTAAATAAATCAGCTGTGTTACACAACTTTAAGGTAGGAATACTTGAACCGGAGAAGACATCCTTTTTTTTCCATTTCATGCACTAAATGTGGTTACTGTTTAGTTTGTAAGGTTTTTTATTTTATTTTTTACAAAAATTGTGCTGAAACTGCTAACGTGCAGATCAGTGAGCATGTACACTGATTATTAATCTAATTCAAGTACATTAGCCGATTGGTATGCACCTCATGCCAGTGAGTCACTGTTTCTGCACACACACACACACACACACACACACACACTTAGAGTGTGCATGCTTGAGTGGAGTGTACAGTATATCCATGTGTGCGTGTGTGTGTGTGTGCGCGTGTAAGGTCTGAGAAGCCCAACTTTTAAACTTCGCTCAAAGGTGCAAACATAATGAGGCTTGTTTGACACACACCAGATGGACAGAGAAGGACGGACAAGAGAGAGAGAGAGAGAGAGAGAGAGAGAGAGAGACTACGCAACAGTGCAAGCGACAAACACTCATTTATCTTCTCCCACTGTGGCTGATGTCTATATGATAGTTAGCGCTGACACACACACAAATACACACACACAGTGCATGTCTGTCCACAGTAAAGGTTAAGGCTATGATTTTATTTGTCCTCATGTGTGTGTGTGTTTGTATGTATGTGTGTGTGTGTGTGTGTGTGTGTGTAGAGAGACAAACTGTCATACATTACCTTCTATTATATGTTTCCTGGACAGACCTCTCTCAGTCTCAGCTCTGTGAAAACACACACACACACACACACACACACACACACACACACACACACACACACACACACACACACATTCAGCTTGAAGCAAAGTTAGTTAATGTCAACATTTGCGCCCTACTTACTGTTCTTTGTTTGTCTGTCTGTCTGTCTGTTTGTCTATCTGTCTGTCTGATTGCCTGTCTGTCTGTCTGTTTGTCTGTCTGTCTGTCTGATTGCCTGTCTGTCTGTCTGTTTGCCGATCTGTTCATTGCAGATGCGTCTGTCTGCCCTTTAAGTTATTCCACTTTCCCTGAAACTGCTGAAACTCATTCACTCCTCTGCTGTGACTGAATCACTACACAATGCCTGCACATCAACACACACATAACTATTCATGAATAAGAATTCTACATTAAAAAACCTTTCTGCTGTAACCTTATCATCACTCCCAGCTGAGACGCTCCATAAGGACCGTCTCATCTTCGTTCAGGGGACGTACTGATAAAGGAATTGCTGCATCATCCCCTGTCTGCCTGTGTGTGTGTGTGTGTATGTGTGTGTGTGGTGTGTCTAATATGTATATGGGCCTGTTTTTTAATCTTGTTTGAAAAAACACAAATATAGGAATATCTTTTTTTTTTTCCTTGTGGGAATGTTTGGCTGCTGAGGTCAAGATGAACACTTAGGGTGTTAAATATGTCAAATATGTGTGTGTGTGTGTGTGTGTGTGAGTGTGTGTGTGTGGTATAGATTCTAGCAGAGGTAAATGGTACCCATTCTCAAGCTCCAGAACCTCTTTAAACTCTGCTCATTGTTTTGGTAGAGCACATTATAAGGCACTATATCATATTGAAAAATATGTTGAACTTAACCTGATCGAGCCATCTCTACCACTCGGTTGAGGTATGGTATGTTAAAAAAAGGTCTGTCTGTATTTAAATAGCATGTATTTTTAATTACTCCATAGCATAGCATTTTTTTATTTTTTAACTAGTGACCATTAAGAACTAGCTGGGCAACATTCAATATTTAGCATGAAGTGCTTTCAGTTCAAAATCTCATTGATGCAGCTGGGCAAAGAGTCAAAAAGACATCTGCAGTACTCTGGAGTCACTCACTCAATCCATGCCTGCTTGATTGCTTCCTGAAAACCATATAGAGAGATTTGCCACAGAATTTCACAATTTACCTTAGGAATTGCCAAGTTTTAGGCGTTTTTGAGCAGAGGTAGGCACCCCAGCTTCAGAAAGTAAAAGTCCTGCCATATATGTTTTCCATCTGCTAATTAATCCAGCTGATTCTAGATAGAATTAGAATCAGCCAGACAGGCTCAAACTAATTAGTGACATCATCTGCTTTGTTTTAACATGCCTATGTTGCTTTGATGCTTTTGTCTACCACTGAATACACTGATCAGCCATTAACAATATTAACACCACAAATCATTAACACATTAACATTCATTATCATTTATACACCCGTAAACTGGTGACAGGACCATGGGCACCCAAGGCTCACCCACGCTCACAGGGACCAAACATCAGTCCATCCAGTACGATCCCACAGAAAAGTCAATGCAGCACTAATCACCAAAAAAGTCAATGCTGGGCACGACAGACAGGCACCAGAACAGTCAGTACAACCAATGCCCGCCATATACAGTACGGGGCCAAGCAAGCAAAGAGCCCATGGCCACCAAATCGGCCTTCAAACTCCCCAGATCCCAATCCAATCAAGCACTCATTGGATGTCCATCAAGGCCCCACCCCACAACCCACAGGTCCCAAAGGATCTGCTGCCAACGTCCTGGTGCTAGACACCCTAGCATTTCCCCATAGGCCCTGCAGAGCCATGCCCAGAGGGACCAGAGCTACAATACTGATAAATGGGCCTAAACAAAACTGGGCTTAATGATTTTGCATTGTTAGGTTATGGCTGATCGGTATATACAAATGTGTCAATATATTGATACTTTTACCATGAAGCAACATCTCAACCATTTGGATGAGTACTGAGTTCTGTTATAAAATAAACCTTTAATATTATTGCCCCAAGAAATTCTAAAAAACGGTTTCTTTGTAAGGATGTTAAATGAATGTTAGTGAGGGTTGAATTTAAAGTCAGTACAGTTTTGTATACATTACAACCATACCGTATCTAGCACTGTGATGAGGATATTTACTATAAATGGTCAGAGTTATGCTCCAGAGTCTGTGAGAGCTCCGGAGATCTGAATCACTCTGATTTATACCCCAAACAAGAGTCCTGTAAAACACTCAGATAAACAATCACTGCAACTACAGAGTGTGGGAAATGAGATCTGAGGGAATACAAGGAGACTTCTGACTGAGCATCCTGTAAAAACTTTCCTCTACGGGTGTAAATGATTTAACTGTTTCTTACAAAACTCTAGTCCAGTGGGTGACAAATGCTGTAACTAGGGAACCTTTTAAGTGTAAAATAAACCCCATGCACCCTAAGTGTATGGATCTACTTCATAAACATTATTTATATTGTTTAGAGTGATTCAATGTGATGTTCCTGAATTTTACTCTGATAGAATATACTAGGTCTGAGTTTTGTTTGGTGCTTGGACCCGTAATTACAGTAAAAAAAAATACACAAGCATTAATTTGCATTAATATTTAACAAACTAAAATTAAATCTTCTAATGATTCTTTTGTAAGACTTGTTTTGAGGATGTTACAGTATGTACAATCCATGGGAACGCCGTGTTCTTCAGTGCAAAGTGTGTGATAATATGAGCAACATGCTGGGAGCAATGAAACATATAGTATTTAGAGCAGAAAATTCATTTATTTTCTGTATTTTGACCACGAGGTCACTGTCAAGTCGCACACCATGACTAACCACGAAGCTCTAACAACTCTGCTCTCCTCCTCATCCCTGACTTCTGCTGACCCCAAAAAAACAAACAGCAAACAAACACATCTCTTGATGTTTCTCTCAGTTTCCTATTAAAAACTCCACACTGATACACGATCAGGATGTTAATATCTGAACATGCCGCCAAGCCTAACCCTCACTATTCTCTCAGCTCTCCATCTCACTGACTTCTCGAACCTACTGGCTGCTCTCTATTGGTGATAGAGAATAGTATTAGCTATTGTAACGATTATTGATTCATTTTCATTCCAATATATGCTCTAGTGCTTTGAAGTCTCTATCATTAAATAAATGCTTATAGTGGTTCACTAGGTTTCTGACCATTCTATGTATATTGCTGTAGCAAGGGGGCGCTCTCACTTCAATCATAGTGACACTATCTTGTCATAGCATCTGTGTGCTCATGCAAAGAGAAAGAGCTTTCCTTTGAAAAGCTCCCTTATGTCCAGTTTGAAAATATGCGGTCAGCTGACATCATGTGTCTCAGACCCTTCGCCCTCCCTGGTTGCCAGTTTCCGCCTTTATGGGAGAGTGCCCTAACAGTCACGTGTGGGAATTGGCTACGACTGAATTGTTCTCTTGATCTCTACACTAATACACTTTATGAAACATTTCCTGCACCCTAAGGGAAGCATGACTCAGTTTCTGCAATGATTGCTGAGGAAAAGCCTGGGAGCTGAACGCTTTAATGTAAATGTAACCCTAAGGCAGCTGTGCCACAGTTAAACCTTAAAGCCAATATAATTAAGGAATTAATTAGAGGCTTGTTTCATTAGAAAATTTTAATTAAGACTGAGTCTAGCCTATGTTCTAACCATTCATAAGTGAGTATAACTGGATGAGCTTTGAGGTATATTTTTTCTGTCTGCATCATCTTAAAAAGTTATCTTCCCAGATCATCATGCATTTATATCACATCTTAAACCGTCTAATCTACTCAGTCGTGACCACAGAGTTCCCAATATGTTTAAAAGCAGATATTAAACATCCTAAATAATCTCTCATGTCTCGTCTTGGCTGAAAGATCGATTAGCAATGACAGCTAGTGCCGTCGGCCATGTTTGTTTTAATCCAATGTCGTTTCTTCATGAGAACTTTGTTAGTGATTCTGTTTTTTTTTTTTTTTTTTTGCATATTTGTCACACTTAATTGATTTAGATCATCCAACAAAATTTTAATATAAATACAAAATACAGGTTTCAGTTCAAATACTGTACATGATTTCATTGGTTCACATGAGCCCCAAAGCCTTAGAAATGGCTTTGTAACCGTTTCCAGATGGATACATGTAAATTACATTGTTTCTAATCTCTTCTTGAATTTCTTAGACCATGTTTTTATCTTTAGATCCTTCAGCATGCTTCACGTTCTCAGACAGGTCCTAGTTAAGTGATTTCTTGATTCAACAGGTCTGGTAGTAATCACGCCTGGGTGTGGCAAGTAAAATTGAATTCAGTGAAAACTGTAGGACAATCCACAAGAAAAATCATTATCGCTGACATTTTCAGCACATGGTCACATGGTTTGTATGAATGTTGTAGTGAGTGTAGTCCAGGTGTAACCCAGCTGGACAGTATCGGCACTCGTCTATAACAGACCTGACTTATAACAGAGATGTACAGGAGGTGAGGCCAGTGTGTGGTTTACTTACTTTCCTCCCCAGTAGAGCTTAGTCGTAATCACTAAACTGGATCTCCTGGAAGGAAAAACAGACGGGGAACAGCGTGAGAGTCTGAAACAAGAGTCTTGTATAATATAAAACTGAAACAGTCTATTGAAGATGCGGTGCAGTGATTCTATACGCTGCAGCTTCTGTGTCACCGGTTCGATCCTGAGATTGGATTACTGTCCATGTGGAGTTTCATGTTCTCCTCATGACAGTGTGGGTCTCGCACAGGTTCTCCAGTTTGATATGAACGTTAGGGATGCCCCTGCCTAACACACACATTTCCAGGGATCGGCTTTGGATCCACTGAATAGGATGAAGCTCTTACTGAAAGCCTGTGGTGAACGGTGACATGTAGGGAATAAAATCCTTTGTGGCAGAACAAAAAGGAAAACAAAAGGAACAAAGCACTCTGTGTTGTGATGCTACACTAGAGGCTGATGATCACCGATGTAGTGGTGTGATGATGGGGTGTTATCTCTTACCTCCCACTGAGACATAAGAAGTTATTTTGAAAAGAGTTTATTAATATAAAAAGAGTTGAAGCCAAAAATAAGCTGATCGGCTTTAATATAATCGGTGATTGTTATATTATATTATATTATATTATATTATATTATATTATACTATATTATATTATAGTATAGTATAGTATAGTATAGTATAGTAGAGTATAGTACAGTATTTATTAAGTCTACATACATGGCTACTTCCAGCCATGTTTTTCTGTACGGCAGAACTCTCTGTCTAACTTATTAATACAAAGAAATCAAATTGAGTAAAATTGAGTATCTTATGCCTTGTTTACACTAAGTTGTACTTCTTTCATCGTCAGACAAATACACTCACTGTTCGGTAATTGAAGAGTGAATCACAGATGAGAAATCGAAAAAATAGATCAGATACAGATAGATCAGGGACATTCTTTTTAAATTTAATAAAATGAAAACTAAAAGACTTTCAAAGTACATGAGCAAATATTTTATTCACAATAGAACATAGAGAACATAGCAAATGTTTAAACTGAACAATTTTACAATTTTATGCACAAAATGAGCTTAATTTAAATTTGATGCCTGCTACAGGTCTCAAAATAGTTGGGACGGGGGCATGTTTACCATGGTATAGCATCTCTTCTTTTTTCAAAACAGTTTAAAGATGTCTGGGCATTGAGGTTATGCGTTTCTGGAGTTTTGGTGTTGGAATTTGGTCCCATTCTTTCCTGATATAGGTTTCCAGCTGCTGAAGAGTTTATGGTCGTCTTTGATGTATTTTTGTTCTTAATGATGCACCAAATGTTCTCTATAGGTGAAAGATCTGGACTGCAGGCCAATTCAGCACCCAGACTCTTCTTCTACGAAGCCATGCTGTTGTAATAGCTGCAGTATGTGGTTTTGCATCGTCCTTCTGAAATACATAAGACCTTCCGTGAAACAGACGTCGTCTAAAACCTTTATATACCTTTCATCATTCATAGTGCCTTTCAAAACATACCCATACAGTATGCACTTATACATCCCATACCATCAGACATATTGGCTTTTGAACTGAACACTGATAACATGCTGGAAGGTCTCCCTACTCTTTAGCCCAGAGGCCACGGCGTCCATGATTTTCCAACAAGAATGTCAAATTTGGACTCGTTTGACCATAGAACACTTTTCCACTTTGATACAGTCCATTTTAAATGAGCTTTGGCCCTCAGGACATAACAGCGCTTCTGGACCATGTTCCCATATGGCTTTCTTTTTGCATGATAAAGCTTTAGTTGGCATCTGCAGATGGCACGGCAGATTGTGTTTACCGACAGTGGTTTCTGGAAGTATTCCTGGGCCCATTTAGTGATGTCATTGACATAATCATGCCAATGAGTGATGCAGTGTCGTCTGAGGGCCCGAAAACCACGGGCATCCAACAAAGGTCTTCGGCCTCATCCCTTAAGCTCAGAGATTTCTCCAGTTTCTCTGAATCTTTTAATGATGGCGTGCACTGCAGATCTGAAAAGCCTTTGCAATTTGATGTTGAGTAACGTTGTTTTTAAAGTATTCCACAATCTTTTTATGCACTCTTTCTGCCTATCTTTACTTCTGAGAAATTCTGCCTCTCTAAGACATCCCTTTTATAGCTAATTATGTTACAGATCTGATGCTAGATGTTCTCCTAACTGAGTCTTTTCAAAATTGCTTGCATTTTCAGCCTTTTGTTGCCCCTGTCCCAACTTTTTTGAGACCTGTAGCAGGCATAAAATTTAAAATGAGTGGATAATTTAGTGGATACATTTTTTTTCCTGTTTAAACAGTTCTTATGTTCTCTATATTCTATTGTAACTAAAATATTGGCTCGTGATTTGAAAGTCTTTTAGTTTTTTTATTTAATTTAAACTTAAAAACATGTCCCAACTTTTCCAGAATTCGGGTTGTATGAAATGTAAAGATATAATTGAAAAATGTGCTTTACTCCACTTATACCCCAGTAATTTATTAATGATTACTCAAAGACCACAAAGACATAAGGAGAACTCTAAAGAAAGAGGGACTCAAGCTCAGGATCGAACTTCGACATCTAGAGCTTTGAGAAGACAGCGCAAGGTGCTGAAACATCAACATGTCACTATGAGTACTAACAAACTAACTGAACAGTAGCTCTTTTATACCCTGGTATACACTGCTAATAGCTGTGAGTCAATGTGGAATATATAACCTTTTTCCACGCTGAAGTGTTAGCGTTAGAGCTTTCAGAGTAAATTATCCTCACAGCTCTGTTTCTCTCAGTGGTCTCGGTTAGCTTCATTAAAAAGTCTAATGTGTTGCTGCTTCATGAGGAGCGAATCAGTTGTGCGAGTTTTTCTACTTAGTCGAACTGTTTTGGGAAGTTGTTGTGACAGATTTACAGCGTATATATACACACACACACACACACACACACCAAGACAACAAAAGATACTCAGTCTCACTGTCTAACAATTTAAAACACACATAAAGCTGTACACACTTCCATTAACAAGGAAGATGTGATACGTTTCACACTGACTGCTTGATACAAAGTGCAGGGACTTACAGGCTTGCACATACACACAAACACACTCACACACACACACACTTTAGCACTCTAACAGATGGCTTCTGTGGAGTAATCGATCGCGTGTGACTCAGTGACAGCGGCTCAGCGAGGTTCCTCTGGGTGTAAAAGTACAAGCAGCTGTAGAGACATAACACATAACACCAAGAACACACTTCTTATTCCAGAGAGAGGAAGAGGAGGAGGAGGAAGAAGAGGAGAAAGAGTGAGGTTTCATAATAAAGAGCGCACATTTAAATTAGGACGAGAAGATTTGGAGGGAAACAGGAAATCTGGTGGGCGTGACCCTGAATGATGGTTCACGTATAATTATAAGAAAGGTCACGCCTTCTTTTTGTACACGCACATTTTTTTATTATGTAGATTTCATTGACGCTATTTAAGTGTTGGCACGTGTACAATTTCACCTTTTATTTATTCGCACACTTGTTCTCTATACCGCTTATCCTGTACAGGGTCCCGGGGGGCCTGGAGCCTATCCTAGGGCATAGGATGCATACACACACTCACACACTACAGGCAATTTGAGAACACCAATTAGCCTAACCTGCATATTTTTGGACTGTGGAAGGAAACCGGAGTACCTGGAGGAAACCCACCAAGCACGGGGAGAACATGCAAACTCCATGCACACGGACCCCGAGATGGGAATCGAACCCGGAACCTGAAGGTGCTAGACGACATTTCCTTATAAAGCTGCACACACTGTACCTAAGATTATATTCTCTAAGCAAAGAGTCATCACACCAATTATTGACTTTGTTCCATTAATTACATTCACTTTTATTCAATTCAATTCAATTTTATTTGTATAGCGCTTTTAACAGTGCTCATTGTCACAAAGCAGCTTCACAGAATTGAAAGAAAATTATGGAAATTTGTATGAAATAAGAAAAAAAGGGTTTGAATCAAAATGATCAGATTGTACCTGACGAACAAACTGAGGTGGGGAGGAAAAACTTCCTGAAATGGCCATAGGACGAAACCCTGAGAGGAACCAGACTCAACAGGGAACCCATCCTCATTTGGGTGATAATGGATAGCAGGAATTTTACGCCATTACATACATTTATGGCATTTGGCAGACACCCTCATCCAGAGCAACTTACATTTTTATCTAATTATACATCTGAAAAGTTGAGGGTTTTGCTCAAAGGGCCAACAGTGGCAGCTGGGCAGTGCTTGGGTTTGAACCTGTGACATTCTGATCAGGAGTCCAATGCCTTAACCATTAAGCTACCCCTGGCACTTTTTATTATTAGTAGTAGTAGTAGATACTGTTTACTATTTTTTAAATGTAGAAACGTTTTTTTGAAGACATCCTTGCTCTACAGCAGTTATTTGCATGTGTCAAAGACATTTAGCACTGAATTATTAGTGTTAGTGTATTTCTGGATCCCCTTATCTAGGAAGTGAAATAGTTTTTAACCTGAAGGTAAAAATTACACACAGCACCTGTAAACGTCCTAATGAATCTCTTTCTAGGTGGCATGATGGCTTATTGGTTAGAAGTGCCGCCTTACACCTCCAGGTCCTGGGTTTGATTCCCGTGATGGTTTTGTGTGCATGGTGTTTGCATGTTCTCCCTGTGCTTGGTGGGTTTCCTCCCGGGCACTCCGGTTGCCTCCCACAATCTAAAGACCTGCAGATTAGTCCAAATGGTGTTCCCATATTGTCTGTAGTCTAAATGTGCATGTGAATGTTGACCGGATGTTGTACAAAAAGTGATTAAATACAATGATCACCATTGGCCTTCATGGTCCCTAGTTGGACTACAGAGGTTTCTAGATGGATGGATGGAATCTCCTCTAGACTCTGACTGGTTGAGACGACATGATGATTCGTATCCAGGGAAATTTAGAACATACAGGATGTGATGTGTCTGATGTGTGTGTGTGATAAAAGGTTGGGGAGAAAAGAGTGAGAGAGATAAAAAAAAAAAAAAAGCTGATATAACTAATAAACATCAATCCAGCTGTTTAATCCTCAGTGGAGAGATTAAGAAGACTGATTGCTCTCAGGCTCACATAAAATTCGCAAGAAAGCAACACAAACGCTAGAAAAACACTCCAGTGTTTGAGTTCATTCAGGTAAATGCCTCTCTTCAGGTGATGTACTGCTTTACTAAAGTCAACACAAGAATCTGAAAAAGGCCCAGAGGTGAAGATGAGACATATCTTGTGGTTGTGGAAAAGACGTCACTCTGTTTCAGCGGAGTTAAATTATTGTCTTGCATCAGGCAAAGAAAACAACTAAGATTGCTGAAACTACTAAAATTGGGTTGTCCAATGCATTAGTAACCCTGGAAGGATAGTGGTGACCCATCATCTTTGAGGAAGTAATGGGGTCGAAAAAAACACCTTGAATGAGCATGATAGGAGATCACTTAAACATGTAATGAAATCAAATAATAAAAAAACAAAAACAGGGCAACTCTTGGCTATGTTTAATAGTCAAAGTAAGAGCATTCCAAGATGACGATGCCAAGATTCATCAAGAACAAATAGTGAAAGATTAGTTCATGAAGCATGAGACTTCATTTTCACGCATGGATTGGCCACCACAGAGTCCAGACCTTAACCCCATGGAGAACCTTTGGGATGTGCTGAAGGAGACTTTATGCAGCGGTCCGACTCTCCCATCATCAGTACGAGGTTAAGGGGAGAAATTAATGCATCTGAGTCTGGAGGGAAATAAATTGTGTGACATTGCATAAGCTTATCAAATTAATGCCATGGCTGTAACCAAAGCAAAAAATCCTTCAATGAAATATTAGAGGGGGCAACTTTTTTTCATGGCCAGGCAGTGTACTGTATTATCACTGCATTTTTCACACTTTTTTACTGAGGGTCTATAAGGCAGGAAAGGGATTTTTTTTTTAAAGGCGCAGCATGGAGCTGGAATTATTAAATGTGCTGTTAAAACTACAGCCATGAAGTGTTTTGTATATTCACACTGTATTATCTTCCTGAGGAAGCAAAAATCAAGGGTCTACAGAGCCTTTAAAAAGACTTGGGGGAAAAATACCTCCAACAAAAGAATCGTTGCATTATACAAAATGATTATACAAATTTTTTTACTGTTACAAAAACCCAAAATCTACTTCATTTCTTAAATTGCGTTGATATAGTAAGAACACTGGTAAGGTAAAATTCCCATCATTCTCAGTAGAGCGTTACCTAAATCACATCTTCTTAAGAGGCACTGTGCACATGAATGAAGTTTACCATGTGATTACATCCAGCTGACATGGTTTTTGTTAATCTTTCGGCTGCTCCCTTCCAGGAGGCACCACAGTGGACCATTGGAACCCAGGCCTCTTGCACACAAGGTGAGAAACCTACCGCTGAGCGTCCAGCTAACATGTCCTGGTATCAAAAGTAAGAAAAACATTCTGATGCATTTTGTCTTCACACTATCATGCCTCATTTAGACCGTGCTAGAAGAGAAAAGGAATCGGAACGCTTTAACTTGGTGCAACCCAAGCAGACATTACCAGTCAATTTGGAGTTGCCAGAAATACCATTTCCAGACAGTAGAAGAGATTGCCAATAACTGGTCCCACTGCTGATCGCCCTTAGGTTTTGTCAATTGCTGGACCAGCGCTTACACTAGCAAAATAATCCACACCATTAATGACAGTGACCTATGAATCATTCCAGTATAAAACCCATCTAACTGAAGACATGACCCAGTGAGAAACAGGTGCAGATGATTACAGATGTTCAGGCCGGTGATTAGTATACTGTACTGCTGATGCTGAACGCTGAGTGGTTGGAACAGACGAGAGGGGAACTGAGGTTGCTGCTCAGGTTGTTACATAAACAACCAATTTGCAAATTGTATCTTTAGACACTTTGCACCCTATTGCAGTAAAACATTTGTTCCTGTTTCTTTACCTGAATCTAAATAATTTATTTTAATTTAATATGAAAAAATAAGGGGAGTCAAGATCTTACTTTCACATTCTGTTACCCAGAGCACAGTTTTCTATCTATCTATCTATTCTCTTGTCTGTTATGATTCTACTTCAGTTGGTGACATGCACAAATTCTGCATCTGAGTTATCTCTATGTGATGCTCATTCATATAACATCATTACCTCTTTGGGACAGAGCACAGCTGGTGTATTATGAGAGGCGTTGGCATAACTCTCATAGCTGGCAGCATTAATAGGACTTTAAATCTCAAAACATTACATTTTTGCCCTTTTGTCCTCGCAGGATTCAGGTCAGGGCTTAATCATGGCCACACCAGTACTTTCACTCTTTTAAAATAGATCATTGTCCAGCTAAAAGATAATCCTCTTTCTTCATGATCAATCTGTTTCCTGAACCATACCAGTCCCTTTCCCATCAAACAGCATTGCAATGTGATGCTACAGTACCACCACCATCATGCTTCATAGCTGGCATGGTGTTCCTCAGATTAAAAGACTCACAAAAAACATCGTCATCTCATTGTTGCCTATACCGCGTCATTCTATATACAGGGTTGCAGGAAGAGCCTATCTCAGAGCATGAGGTGGGGTTCACCCTGGACAGGATGCCAATCCATCACTGGGCACCCGCACACATACACACATACACAATCTTTCACACACTACGGGCAATTTGGGAACACCAATTAGCATAATCTGCAGGTCTTTGGGCTGTGGGAGGAAACCAGAGAACCCGGAGGAAACCCACAGAGCACAGGGAGAACATACCCACGAGGTGGAAATCAAACCGCTACCTCCACAGGAATTCTCATATTAAAGTTGAAATAACTCTCACTCATTCTCTGTACCACTAATCCTGTACAGGGTCATAGGAGGCCTGAACACATCACAACACACCTCAATACATCACAACACACCTCAACACACAGGACCCTGGGCACTGGGTGGGGTTCACCCTGGACAGAGTGCCTGTCCATCACAAGGCACATACTCACACCCTTACTCAATTAGCCTACTTTGCATGCCTTTGGAATGTGGAAGGAAACTGGAGTAACCAGAGGAAACTTTGGTTTCTTTGGGGAGAACAAGTAAACTCCATACACAGACCCCAAGATGGGAATCAAACAATTCTCTAAAGCACTTGTCTTGTTCAAGGTCGCAGGAAGCCTGGAGCCTTTTTCAGAGGGACTCGTGGCACCCTGGATGTTGTGCCAATCTATTGAAGGGCCTCATACAATCAAACTCTCTCACACACACATACACTATGAGCAATTTGGAAACGCCAATTAGCCAAACCTGTATGTCTTTGGAGAAAACCAAAGCACCTGGAGGAAACCCACCAAGCACAGGGAGAACATACCCACAAGGTGGGAATCGACCCCCAACCCTATTTATTTATTTACTTACTTACTCACTTATTTATGCTACAGATAGATAAAAAGAGAAGCGATATAAGGTGGAGTGCTCTCTGCTCAATCTTTTTCTACACTGTGTGGTGTTATGTATTTGTGAAACCCTCAAACTGTGTGTGTTTGGAAAAAGATGAAAACAAAAGACTCCACTTCTCTTTCAGTTTTCCCTGTTTAACCGTTTAAGCGAGACGAGCAGCCGAGAAGCGGTGTGTAAGTGGTTTTGACCTAAATCAAGTTTACCGTCTCTCTCTTTCTCTCTCACCCCCAACACACACACACACACAGATCTACCTGCAGACACACATACTGTACCTCCAGCACTTCTTCTTGATAATGTTTCCCAGGATGACTTCAGCTCTGTGGAGGACAGAAGAGAGGATCATTAGACCTCCTACAGATTTTACAGTAATATACAGTGCAGCATGCATTCCAGCACCTCTGGAGCAGCGAGGGTTTACAGATATGATGCGGGATGTGAACTCACAAACCCCTGATCAATAACTCCCACCCTCTCTCCAACCGGAGATCGTTTCTCACTCACTTTCCTGCGGCATAGACCTCGGCCGTGTCGAACAGGTTCACGCCGCTCTCGTAGGCTATGGTCATCAGCTGCTCTGCTACCTACAACACACACACACACACACACACACACACACACACACACACACACACACACATCCACAGTAAGACATAAGCAGTGATAGTTCAAACTCAACTCTCACTATTCAGTTATTAAGTAAGGAAAATAATCAGCAATGAGGTTTGGGGAGTTTCAGCCCCAAATGTGATTATTTTTCTATAACAGCACATCACAGATTGGATTATTTCCTTTACACCACAGCAATTTGCCATTTGTTTATGTGAAAAATGATACCTGGCACTTTTTATCTATTTAATGTCACATTTAATACATGGAAAAAGCTAGTTCCTGTCTTGACTTACGGTACATTAGGTTCATCATGTCTCTATAACATCACGTCCTGGAGTGATTTATTCCTTTTATATCACAACGTAGGTGACAACAATTACAAAGGATTTTAATTGGTTATATTACATTGGTGTATAATTCATTTAATCAATGTTAAGATACTTTTAATGTTTCTTATGTTCTGGACGTTAATTTCGACATTATTACTCATGAGTTTCTCCGTTTTCTCCGAGTTCTGACTATGATTTACACTCCTACATTCTTCATGTTTTAGACATTTGTCTGTTCTTCACTCTTCACTGATGCTGTGCTGGTTTAGTTCGCGGGTATTTTTATAGTTTCCCAGTAGCCATGGTTCTGTGTTAATGTTCCTGTTTGTTTCTGTATGTACTTTAATACTGTAAAGTAGATGTCTATGATTCCATCCTGCCCCATCCCTCATTTTTTGACAAGAACAGCTACGCAGAGCAGCTATAAACATTCACCAAGCTCTCTCTCTTTTTCATAAAGATAACAAGACAAACAAAAGGCTGCAAGACCAAACATACACCCCTGCTTCCCTCTCACACTGACTCACAGGTGTGCTGAAGTGAGGTAAGGTGTGCTGAGGATTGTTGAGGTGTGTAAATGTGTGTTGACGAATTGCTGAAGAGTGTTGTGCTGTGTTGAGGTTTGTCAAGGTGTGTTGAGGAATGCTGAGGTGTGTTGAGGTGTGGTGTGATGTGTTGTGGAGTGTTGTGATGGGGTGCAATGTATTAAGATGTGTTGTGATGTGTTAAAGTGTGTTGAGGTGTTTTGCAATATGTTGAAGTGTGTTTTAAAGGTTGTGGAATTGTGTTGTGGAATTGTGTGTTAATGTGTGATGTGATGTGTCGAAGTGTATTGAAGTGTTTTATGGGTGTGTTGAGGTGTGTTGTGATGTACTGAGGTTTGCTGAGGCTTGTGATATGTTGAAGTGTGTTGAGGTTTGTTGAGGTTTGTTGTGATGTGTTGTGAGGTGTTGTGATTATGTGTTGTGATTGTTGTGATGTGTGGAGGTTTGTTGTGAGGTGTTGTGATGTGTTCTGATTGTTGTGAGGGTTACTGATTGTCGAGGTTTGTTGTGATTGTTGTAATGTGTTGAGGTTTGTTGTGATGTGTTGTGATTGTTGTGAGGTGTTGTGATTGTTGTGTGGTGTTGTGATTGTTGTGTGGTGTTCTGATTGTTGTGATTGTTGTGATGTGTTGTGATTGTTGTGTGGTGTTGTGATTGTTGTGTGGTGTTGTGATTATGTGTTGTGATTGTTGTGATGTGTTGAAGTTTGTGTGAGGTGTTCTGATTGTTGTGATGTGTTGTGATGTGTTGTGATTATGTGTTGTGATTGTTGTGAGGGGTTTCTGATTGTTGAGGTTTGTTGTGATTGTTGTGATGTGTTGAGGTGTGTTGTGGGGTTTTGTGATTGTTGTGATGTGTTGAGGTATGTTGTGATGTGTTGTGATGAGTCGTGGGTGTTGTGTTGTGATGTGTTGTGTTGCTGTGAGTAAGTGTGGAGAAACTGTAAGGTCAGATCAGGACACTCTCTCTCTCTCTCTCTCTCTCTCTTTCGGTGACATGGAATAATTACTGTGCAGTGAGCCTTGAACATTGCACAGTTTTCTCCAGAGCACTCTGTGTGTGTGTGTGTGTGTGTGTGTGTATATGTGCGTGCGCGTGCGTGCATACACATGCAAGATTACCTCCTAGCGCCCTTCTCTAAACCAGCTAATTTGATTGGCCTTCTCCGAGGCTCTCCCTGGAATTCATGCGCTCTTTCCAGCTCTGGCAGAATCCGAGTGGCAGCACGATCGTCACGAGGAGAAAGTAAGGAAAACAGGAGGAGTTAAGCTCCTTAAGTTAATGAGATGTGTCTTGGTCGAGCTCGGTGCCATAAAGGCGTTAAGTGTGGTGGAGATTCCTGTCCAGGACAATGCGCTTCCCGAGTATTGGACACTTGGACGACTGATTTAAGCGCAGTAGCAGAGCTAAACCCCGCTGTCTTTTGAAGATAGACGGACATCGATGTGAAGTTTTGGCACCCACATCACATCACTACTGTATTATTCTTTAACCTTATCGTATCCGCGTCACTAATGTTAACAAGCAAAACACACAGAACTGTGAGACAATATGAGACACAAGGCTGCGGTTGATTCATGACTTCATAGAAAAGAAGATGTTGAGTATATGGAGATCTGTGAAAGCACTTGTCTTTGGTGTTGGAGAGCCTTTCAGCTTCTACACACACACACACACACACACACACACACACACACACACACACACACACACACGTCACTTAGTGTACAAAGATTCC
>JAOTRS010115075.1:0-17829 GCA_028565755.1 Dinotopterus cunningtoni
CTTGGTGGTTGTGGGGTTTGAACCTGGGATCTTCCGAACCGTAGTCCAATGCCTTATCCACTGAGCTACCCCTGGCATCTACTGTAGTAGAATGTATCCTGATGAGCATTAAACTGTTGACCCTGTGACTTACATTCCAATACATTTGTCAGTGTCCTAATGATGGGGAATTGAAAGTCATACTCTGCACCACAATGTATGGATTTTATTCCTGAGTCACATAAAACCTTGACATTCCATCAGTTCCATTTCTATATGTTAACACATGGTTAAGAATTTAAATCCACTCTCGAGTTGCGTCTGAGCAATCTAGAGAGAGAGAGAAAAAAAAAATGCCTTTAACTACTGTGGAAAAATGAATAATCACATCAGTGTAAAATGAGGCTGCCATAAAGGCAAACAGACACTGAGAAAAACTGGGTTAATGGTCCGTCACAAAATTTTCAAAAGGTTGACGTTAATAGTAAGACAGAACATGATGGACAGTAAAGATTTTCTATTCTCTATGAAGATTGTTCAGAAATATTGATTTAAAAAAAAATCTCGCCACAAAACCATCCCATCAAACCTAGACACAGTTTAGTGCGCTTGATTTTTTTTTTTTAGTGCACTTTGGATTTTTTAACATTTTTTACTAACAATATGGTTTGTATGACGCAAGGTATACAAACACATTACACTGGTAGAACAAAGTCGTGAGAGAAGCAGCATTTGATGAATCGCACTGATTTCCCTGTTGGGACTTTTCTGATTCTAATATTGACATACGAATAAGGTTTTATAACATCGTCGACAAAAATTATAACTAGTTCTACACGATTAATCGCATATGAACATATGCAATTATCTAATCACAAAAAGTGCAGTTTATTACAGGTATTGTGTGTATAGTCAGTCATAATAACTCATGATAAAACCGTCCAGTTAAAAGAATCGTTCATCAATGCATTTCTTGTTTTAAACTATGTGTGTGTGGGTGGTTCTGGTGACTAGAAAAGGCTAATTTGGGGCATTTTAAATATTAATATGCATAATTATTATGAAGTGCTTGCAGGCATCATGCCAAATAAGAAAATGCTGAAAAAAGAAGAAAATAGTAACAGATGCTGTCACATATTACTTAGCGGAGGTCACGGTAAGAAAGTGGGACTTCAGAAACTAATAAACATATAAGTTGCATATAAGTCGCCCTAATGGAACTATTTTAGTGCCTATTTGCTTTCAGTCTATATAAATAGGATTGCATACTAGATGACACATTTACTAGTTAAATATTTTTTAAAATATACTTATTATACTTTTTTTTATATTATACTTTTTAAAAAGTTTATATACTCATATGGCAGCACAGTGGCATAAGTGGTTAGCATGTGTCGCCTTGTGCCAATAGGGTCTTGTTGCGATTCCCGCCTCAGGGTCTGTGTGCTTGGAGTTTGCATGCTCCCCCTGTGCTTGTTGGGTTTCCTCCAGGTAATCTAGTTTCCTCCCACAGTCCAAAGACATGCAGATTAGGCTAATTGGCCTTGTGTGCCCTGCAATGAATTGGCACCCCGTCCAGTGTGTAACCCGCCTCGTGCTCCAAGTCTCCTGGGATAGGCTCCAGGGTCCCGTGACCCTGTATACAGGATAAGGTAGACGACGATATACTTATGTTTTAATTCTATGTGTTTTTGCGTGAAAACATAATAAAAATCATCAGAATGTAGAGTGTATATTAGGCAAATAAAACCGCAGACGAACAACAACATTTTATTTTCATTGTACCATTATTCATTTAACAAAGAAACAAAAAGAAAAGAAAAAAAAAACATGTGGGCAATACCAAGTTACTGCTTCCGCATGATTTAAGAGGGTAAGCTCCATTTCTTTTTAATTGTATTTTTTTTTTACAATGTGTATGTTGTGTGTTGTTGTCATCTCTGGCAGCTTCTGTCAACAAAACAAATTCCTTGTATGTTCAAACGTTCTTGGCAATAAAGCTCTTTCTGATTTTGATTTTGAAGTTGCAGTAAGGTAGTGCTAAACATCAGCCCCAAAATTTACTGATCAACTGACTGGAGCATTCAGGTGTGTGTTAACACAGTGCCAAGAGGGAAACACAAAAGCAATGGTATTAGAGAAACAACTGTTGCTGCTCATCAATCTGGAAAGTGGTATAAAACCATTTCCACACAATTTGGAGTTGAAGATTTTAGTGTGAGAAAGATTATTCACAAGTGGAAAGCATTCAAGACAGTTGACGGGTAACAGCTTTATGTCCCATCACAATCACCCCAAGGTCAGCCCGTGCAATGGAAAGAGAAATACAAAAAAAAAAAACCACATAAAACACAAGAGCTCCATCCCTTGCCCTACAGGCCTCAATGAGCATGCTAAATGTTAAAGGTCATGACAGCACAATTAGAGAAAGACTGAACAAGTACGGTTCGCTTGGGAGCTTAAAAAGAACATGGAAGGCGGACTGAATATGAACAAACAACAAAGCTGGAAAAAAAAAATCTCCTATGGACAGTTGATATGAAAGTGGAGTTGTTTGGCATTAATACCCAGGCCCAGGTCTGACGAAAACCAAACCGCGTTGAAGCAGAAACACCTCACATCCACTGTCAAGGACGGGTGATGATTTGGGCTTGGTTCACAGCCACAGGACCTTTTAGTCAATAAGTCAATCATGAACTCCTCTGTATACCAGAGTATTTTACAGGCAAATGTGAGGCCATGCTGTCTGATAGCTAAACTGAGTCATGAACACAGGACAATGATCAGAAGCACACCAAGTAAATCCACATCAGAATGGATGAAAAATGAAAGAATTAAGGTTTTGGAATGGCCTCGTCAAAGTCCAGACCTCAACCTAATTGAAATATTGTGGTGGGACCTTAAGATAGCTGTACATAAGCGAATGACTACCTCAAGTTGTTGCTGTTAAAGGTGGTGCTCCAAGCTATAGAATCATTGGGGCACTTACAGTATTATTACTTATTATTATTACTTATTATCATTTCATTTCTCGTTTGAGGTTGTATTTGTCAAAGATCCGTTATGATCAGATGATTCTTTTGATGTTTTTACACAATAAAAAAAACAGAAATTAAAGGGTACTAACTTTCGAACATAACTGTATCCCCTTAGAGGAGATTTCGTAAAAAATATACCAATAAATAAATAAACAATTAAAGTTAATAAATGCTTTCAACTGATGGACTGACAGATGGACAGATTTACTGATGGTAATTTGATTGCTCCACCCTCACCTGCTGGTCAGCTTTTACTTAGGAATGCTGTTTCGTTCATGAGTACACTTGCGTATCCACATTCCCCGGTACAATATGTGGCAGTATGCACCCAGTTTGTGAACTTCCAATAAACACAAAAAAGAGTAAACAGTTGATCTTTGTTCTCCGTCTAACAGTCTTGATATTTCAGAGAAAATGTTAAGAGCAACCATCTCGCTTGCCTTCCTACTTTATCAGTTATGGGCGTGTATTTTAGAGGATGAGATCAGCTCATGCTGAATTCACACACAGATTTCGGAGAACCCAAATGTTGTCCAAACTGTGGTCCACTTTCATGTTTTACTACTGTTAGCTCTAGTATCGGATTAAAATCGTGTTCGAGTACACTGTACCATGCCTGAGGTCACGTATTCAAATGGACTGGACTGGATATCCCTGGTCTATGGTCATTTTATGGACTTTGGGGTCAGGGCATTGGTGACTCAGTGGTAGGTTTCAGATAAAATGGAAGCGTTGCGTCAGAAAGGGCATCCGGCGTAAAACTTGTGCTGACTTCTTGAGGGGAGCAGCCGAAAGACAAACTACAACCAATTGTATTTGGATCTGTGCCTATAGATGCTCTCGGGCCGAGACAAGAGGACACTTTACTCCAAAATTTTATCCGCTTGTGTAATATAAACCCTCCATATCCTGTCTGAGTACTGTACATTGCATTAATGAGCATAAATCTGAAAGCAATATATCTGTATGACATTAGCAAGAAGCTATTTAAGAAAACAAAATATTTTAAACATTTGACCTTGCGGTGACGCTCTTTGGCTCATTTGCAAAATCTAATCAGTTCATATGCTGGTTATGATGATATTTATTCTTTTAACAATATAAACAAACAGTTAGAGGACTTTACTTACTCTCATAATTTTTCATCTCTTGACCCTTAGTTTTCAAATGCTGTTTGTTTAGATACTGTATGATCTTCAACAAACAAGGTGTTTTCAGGAATGGGTGGAGTTATATTGTGGTCATGTGACATTAAGCAAACCATGTGACTTCTGATGATATCCGTCTTGCCTTAAGATCAACATCTAGGCATTTTGCTTTAGTGCTCTGGGGATTAACATTTGATGACCATCAACATTTAATATTGTTAATTAAACTTTCAGAATCAAGTGAATCGTTACTATTTCTAATAATGCTCTCAAAAATCCAGTTATATTTTTGCCTTTTATTAATTTCACTCACGCTGAGTTACGTCATTACTGCTTATCACTTCCTGTTAAAGTGATTTTACTTCTTTTATGTCATGTTCTTTAATAACGTTTAGTTTCCTTAAGGCTTCCTGTTTATTGCATCTTGTTTTATTTTATATATTTGTTTCTACAATAAAACTCCCAGGGCCACATTTTAATTGTATAAAACATAATATATTTACTGGACAGTTATTCAGTCAACGGGAAGGCGTTTTACTTATAATTAGATGTTATGTTTCACTTGATGCCTCGCGACAGGCAACATAGTCAAAACAACTTATTATATAATTTATGCTAAAACAAGGCTGACAGGATGCTTACGAGTATTTGAACAATGACGTGAGGTGTACGTGTTAAATCTAGATGTTTAGAATTATTGATCAGAATAAACTGCCATGTCCATAAACTTCAGTGTAGATTTATATGAGCATGCCACATTGTGATATCGTACAGTAAATGAGATGCTCTGGCCTCTGGACACGGAATCAAACACATCACCTTAGCACAGTTTGTTATTGTTATTACCTGTATGCAGAGAGAGAGAGAGAGAGAGAGAGAGAGAGACTCACACAAGGTTGCCAATCTGATGTTAGAGAACAGATTGTTCATCTACAAGCTCAGCATCTCATTTCTCTTTCATTTTCATAAAACCCTATATCATGCAGCGCTGAGATGTTTCTGCTCAACACACAGCCTTTTCACCTTTTACACTTTGATTGCTTCAGATTTTTCTCAATTCTGATTGGTCAGAAGTTGTTGATTCGTTTTTCTCGAACAGCATCTATGACAGTAAAGCAGCTACAAATTACAGGTTTCGTTTGAATACGTTATTGTTTCTATAGTAACGGCGTGTATGCATTGACAAGCAAATGACAAGCTGCATTTTTTAAGTCTTATTGATTGGAAAAGAGAGAGAGAGGTAAACTTGGTGAGAAAATGACAGATGGTCCGTGACATCAAATCTAGGTATAATGTACAACATGGTGATTTTAAATATATGGCTTTGGTATAAAATTATGGTAAGCACCCAAAGTTGTTTATAGTCCTATTTATTTACTCCATATGTATATGGATTATAATAATAATAATAATAATTATTATTATTATTATTATTAATAGCACCACCATGGCACATAATCTACAATTGTTAATTAGTCGGTTTAAACTGTAAAATAATAGGTGAATAAATGAATGAATTAGCTAAGATGGTTTTAAGCAGCAGTTACAGCTTTTATATACCTATATACTTTTTATAACTCTAAGCTAATTCTATTTAGCAAGCTGAGTATTGTGAGAGTGGCACGGTGGCTTAATGGCTAGCATTGTCACCTTGTGCCTCCAGGGTCCGGGTTCAATTTCTGCCTTGGGGTCTGTGTGCATGGAGTTTGCATGTTCTTCTCGTACTTGGTGGGTTTCCTCCGGGTACTCCGGTTTCCTCCCACAGTCCAAAGACATGCAGATTAGGCTAACTGGTGTCCCCAAATTGCCTCATAGTGTGTTAATGTAAGTGTGTATGTGTTTGTGCATGCGATGGATTGGCACCCCATCCAGGGTGTACCCCGCCTCGTGCCCTAAGTCTCCTGGGATAGGCTCAAGGCCCCATGTGACCCTGTATACAGGATAAGGTGGTAAAGACAATGAGTGAGTGAGTGAGTGAGTATTGTGAGAAATGTACGATGCTGGGCCTAGTCTACAGCTCCCATCAACCATTGCTGCTCCCTAGCATGAACCCTAACATAGGTTGATCATTTTTATTTAATTGTATCAGCATTGCAATGGTGTCCAACATCAGGACAATGTTGTTTTTGAAAGTTAGAACGACTTTGATAAAATGCGTTTGAGATATTGTTCTATGAAAATTCAAATTCTAGCCTTTATTCCGAGCATTTATGGCAATTAACTTCCATTTGCACAATATATCTGACCTTGCTCCCAAATTACTTGGCTAATATGATGTTTGTGGCAGTCATTCTTATGTACATGTATTTAGAAAAATCAACTGCATGCCCCCTGGTTAGCACTGTCACCTTGGACCTTCAGGGTCCAGGTTTAATTACCGTCTCTGTGTGCATGGAGTTTGCATGTTCTCCCCGTGCTTGGTGGGTTTCCTCTGGGTACTCTGGTTTCCTCTCACAGTCCAAAGACATGCAGATTAGGCTAGTTCACGTTCCCAAATTGCCAGTTCTGTCTGAATGAGAGTGTGGGTGTGTTTGTGTGAGCCCTGTGATGAATCGGCACCCCGTCCAGGGCGAACCTCATCCCGTGCCCTAAGTCTCCTGAGATAGGTCCAGGCCCCCCGTGACCCTGCATACAGGATGAAGAGGTATTGACGATGAGTAAGTGATCTGCATGCCCCCTAGTGGTCCCATGGTACTCATGCAGTGATCATCACAAAGTAACTGGAATTCAAGTCCTGCTCAGCCCATCAGTGTGGTATTATGCTGTTTTTAAGTCATTTTTGCCACATTGTGTTAGGGGGATTTGATCAGCATTATCCCACTGTCAAAGCTGTTCCGTCATTATTTTATCGAAGGCATTCTAACTTTCAAAAACAGCCTGATGCCACCATGGTCCTAACGTCCATAATGCTGTTTAATTAACATCACCACAACATTTTGACAGCCAAACATTCCTGCTTGTTGTTATCACATGCTATAGTTTCACTATGTTTCTAATTGTCAGGCATCTGAAACGTGTTTTTGTACATTTTCAGTTCGGGCTAGCTCAGTGGTTAAGGCATTGGACTACGGGCAATTTCAAACCAAAGTACCACCAGGTTGCCACTGTTGGACCCCTGAGCAGGCCCTTAACCCTCAACTGCTCTGATGTATAATGTGATAAAAATTGTAAATCGCTCTGAATAAGGCCGTCTACCAAATGTCGTAATTGTACTGTAGTTTGTCTTTGTCTTATTGTGCTTGTGGGTCGCTTAGCCTTACAGATAATTTCCTATTTATGTTCCTAGCCCTAGTTTCTGTTGTTGTTCTTGGTTAAGTGTGTTTCTTTACGAAATGGTGATTATTAAAGAAAATCCTGGGCATACATCCTCATCTTCATTAAACCCTGACAAGTATTTCCTTCATACACTGTAAATGGTTAAAGCCAAACTGACATGAGATTAAAATGCAGGAAACAGACAGTCAGCTGTCTAGCCAGCCTAACAAATCATTATCCTTATGACAGACAACTAACCTTATTATAATGCTTCATCAAATAATAATAATAATTATAATAATACACGACCCATCCATCTCAACATGGATCTGCCATGGCTTCTCTGTAGACTCGACATCATTGAACATTCTTTTCTACTGACGCACTAATGCATGATAATCATACAGTATATACATAAACATATTTTTAGTAACGTGTTGAGCCACCAGAAGTGCGTCAGTGCTTCTTGGAACCGATTCTACGCTTCTCTAGGGCTGTACTGGAGCGATGCAATGAATAACTCTCGGAGTTAATGTTCTGATGATGGTGGTGTAGAGCACTGTCTAAGATGGCACACTTACATCTCCCACTGAGGTGAAGCCTAATGAGTGTGAAGGATTTAAACCATTTTCATTACCTTGCAGTGAGCCTACGTGCCTTTTGGATGTGGGAGGAGTCACATGAAGGAGACCACGCCCACGAGGACTAATTCTGATCTGCAGTGATGCTTTTGTTTAAGTGTGCAAGCCATATGGAGACACACCATGGTAGTGAAATAAATAAATGCACCCTCCCTCCCTTCCCACACACACTGCATCACTGTTTTTTCTTTCATGTGTTTTTTATCCATCTGTAGTTTGTATAAGTGAAACAGAACAGTTAATGGTTACTGATTTTGGCTAACGGCGCTTCAGCGGTTCCTTGTCAAGTCCTGAAATCTCAGTCAGAAAAATCCTTGACCACTGAGTGATCACTGCCCTCTATAGCTTCAAGGACAGAAAGCAGGACACATTACACTCTAAAGACAAGCACCGATCCAGACTGGAGCTCCAGCATGATGAAAACTCACACTGGGGCTAATATTTTATCTCAGAAATACAATAACAGTGATTATCACAGCAAAGACTAAAGAGAAAGTGACTGGTGTTCGCTGCTTCCCAGGGCATAAAACTAGTCAAAAATTTTAGCACATTTTTGAAGAAGAAACATCACAAAATAGCTTTTTTTTTTATAAGTACTCTACTTTTCAAGTGTCAAGTGGACAGAACCGCAATCACCTCTAGAATCTGACTTGATTAAATTAAATAAAGTGCTAAAAAGAATGAGTAGAAGAGGCTTAATGACATGGAAAAGCATGAAACATTTACCGTTTGAAGTGGAGAGTATCGCTCAACAGTTCCAGTTTATTCAAAAACCCAGAGTCAGCTTTTCAGTGCTCAGGCTGCTCACTTAATTTCATCTTTATCCAAATATTATAACAATGCGAAGCCATAAAGAAAACTCAGCCTTAAAAGCAGCAATAAATCATCCACCAATTTCCTACAGGAGTCTCAACTCAACTGGGAAACGTTTATGGAACATTAATCCAGGATCGGTGGGAAAAAAAATGGCGTGAGCATGAAGGCGTGAGCATGAATATCATTAAATCATGGATCGGTGGATCAATATCTGTAGACTGTCTGTAGACGTATGTCTGAGGATAATGATGCTGACATTGAATTTCCGCATGTTTAGCATCGTTTTAGGGGTCATGAGTGACATCTTCATCCCGTTTTGATGACATCCCTGGACAGTCTGACTGATTCAGATTGATAGCTGGTGGAAAACTGCTGAACTGTCTCCTTTGACTGATTCCAGGACCAAACCCAGGAGAATGTGTTAGAATTTGAGCCCAAGGACACCAAGTTCTGACGCATCCTCATATTTATACGGAATTTACAGCAAATTAATCTTACAAATATTAAATTTTGAGTGATGAGCTCACAGCCATCGTGAGATCCATAAAGGAACCAAGTTGTTTGGGAGATAACTCCCATTCACCAGTACTCACCAATGGAGCAAAACAAACGGGAAATGCCACAAATGGTGCATTTTACTGTACAAACTGAAATGTCAGCAAGACAGGTCATCTTTCTCTGCACATTGTGGCCATCAACAAAAGCAAGTATTAAATTAAATTAAACCAAATTAAATTAGATTCATGTTGCTAAGTAAACCAACTGGAAGTTAACGGTTAGCACTTATTTATTTAATTGTTTATTTTTTTAGTTTATTGATTTATTTAACTTACTTTAGAATTTGTAAGTACTTGATGACCCGTTGTCTTGATAACAGTAGTGACGAGGTGCTGGACAGTGCCTTTAATAGACGGTTTTGTGTGTGTGTGTGTGTGTGTGTGTGTATATCTCATCTCAAAGTACTTTTAGGAGACTCTTTAAAGGTTCTATATAATGTTGCCCTACAGACAGGATTCCAAGGCTAAACCTTTTACATTTACTGCATTTGGCAGACGCCCTTATTCAGAGTGACTTACATTTTATCTCATTGTACATTTGAGCAGTTGAGGGTTCAGGGCCTTGCTCAAGGGCCCAGCAGTGGCCACTTGGTGGTCGTACGGTTTGAACCTGGGACCATCTGATCAGTAGCCCAAAACCTTCACCACTGAGCTACCCCTGCCCATAAACTAGTGAAATATTGAACTTGTCTTAGGAATATGTGGATGCTTAGAATGCTTAGAAATAAAATATAATTTTAATTATTATTATTATTATCATTATTTTTATTATTATTATTCAGGGATGGTGTTAAAAAGTAAAGTGTGTCTCTGTGCATTTTGATCACATATATTTGATGCTATAATACAATAATCTTAGTCACCTTGTTCAATCTTTATGAAATCTTTCATGCCTGATAGAATCCGAACAGTCACAGGGTCAGAATAAGTAAGGGTCAGGGAACAGGGGCGTGGCTCTGGCGAAATCGATTAATCGATCAATTTTAAATTGGGGAGGGGTGGGGGAGTGGGCTGTGACAAAGCCTTTGAAGGAAATGTCAATCAATCAATCAATCAATGCATTAATAAATAAATCAATACTACTACTACTACTACTACTACTAATAATAATAATAATAATAATATATAAATTATAAATTATAAAAAGATATCTTTGGAAAAGGAAAATTATCCTTGTTAATTATTTCTCTTGTAATCCCCCCCAAAAAAATTAAAAGGAGGAGGAGTCCCTCCCTAGAGGCGTGTGTATGCGTGTGTGTGTGTCGGCAGCCAGAGGTCTGTGTGCGCATCAGTGCCACCGGAGGCGCTTCATAGACTCTTCATAGAGGAGGCGCAAAACCGGAACAAGTCCAGATCCGGTTAAAAGGATGCGCTCGTTACTCTTGTTCAGTGCGCACTTGGCTCACCATCAGACTTGGGAGCTATTAAGAGTTATTTCTGTTACTGCAGGTTAGTGCAGTGTGTGTGTGTGTGTGTGTGTGTGTGCGCGCGTGTCTGTGTGTATGTGTGTGTGTGTGTGAGAGAGAGAGAAATGGGACAGTATCTTGTTTTAAGACTCCAACACTGCGCGTATAGGACTGTGACAAAATACCCACTATAAAGTCTATAACCAAGAGGAAGTAGTACATAAAAAAAGCATCAAATAATAAAAAAAAAGAAATCAACCCGCTGCACTTGGTCGGCTTTTTAGGAAGAGGGACCCATTCACCGTCTCTCTCTCTCTCTGTCTCTCTGTCTCTCAGCAGGCTGTCTCCGACAAATAAAAACCCGTAAGTTGGACAGAGATGAACTGAGGATGGAGGTGTAGTGATGATGATGATGATGATGATGATGAAGCTCGCCCCATAGTGCTCCGATAAGCTTTCTGATATATGGTTTCTTCCTTTGATCAATGCGATTGCGTAACGGATAAGAGGGTGATCAGGATAAAAGCATGGAGCGTCAGAAAGAGAAAAAGTGCGTAAAAATGTTTCAAATATTTCTGATAAGTACCAAACTGAGTGCTATCCCTCCTCGATCCTAGATGAAATAAATAACTAAATAAAAAAAAAAAAAAAACATCCCATCTAATCTAAAGTGATTACGTGCAAGCTCGGACCATCACACCCGCCTCAAACCTTTTTATTATTATTATTATTATTATTATTTTACGCGCATTTCAACTTTTTTTTTTTTTTTTTTGTAATTCGAGAAAATTTAATCTCCAGTCTCCATCCTCTATCCAAACCTCCAAGCGCGCTGCGTAAACGTACCTGTTGTACAGACGATGAGATTGGCTTGAAGAATAATCAGGATCTCCCAGATTATATCCATGTTCGATTTGCTTCCTTCATTCCAGGGACATGATGCTTCCAGAAACAGGGCAGATCAGACGCAGATGTCGAGTCCAGCCAGTGTCTTTCCCGCTGCAAACCTTCCACAAGGTAACATCACACACACGCGCGCACACACACACGCGCGCACACTCTCGCACACTCGCGCGCGCGTACACACGCGCGCACAAACGCAAAAAAAAAGAAAGGAAAAAAAAACCAGACAGACGCACTAAGAGAGAGAAAGAGAGAAAGAGAAGGAGATGCGCGCTTATCTCGGAGACATGACGCCGCGCTTCGGAAACGCACTCAAAGAGAGAGAGAGAGAGAGAGAAGAAGAAAAAAAATCCACTAAAATCCTCAGACTTGTCGTTTCTCCGCGAGCTCCAAGACTGTAAAAAAAAAACAAGCAGCGCTTTCATCAAAGGGCGCGCGCTTTAGTTTCCCGGAGAGGCTCTGGGACGCGCCGCGGACATGATGGAGACGTCCTGATCCTGCGGAGAGAGTCAGAGAGTGAGGGAGAGATGGGTGGGAGAGACTGGAGGAGTGCGCGCACTCGTGTGTGTAAGAGAGAGAGAGAGAGAGAGAGAGAGCGTTAAACTGTCTCAGAAAAGAGAGAGAGAGAGAGAGAGAGAGAGCGTTAAACTGTCTCAGAAAAGAGAGAGAGAGAGAGAGAGGTGCCGCAGTAGTTTTAACTCACCCGAGTAGTCAGTAACAGCCTATTGGATCTCTGGGTGTGTGGGTGGGGGAGCTTGTGCCCTCCCTTTCAGGATGCCAGGCTGCTCTGGAAAGACACACACACACATTCTCAAACTCTGTACCAGACTCTCCCAAAAATCACAAAGCACCTCAGCTTTACAGCATGTGGACTGTGGACCTCGCCATGCTCCCCTCCAATGGGACAGAGTACACTCCAAAGAAAGAAAAAAAGTCTTTAAGAAAGAATTGTATCTTTCCTTGATGATGAGGTGCTACAGTATACCCAAGGGTACGGTTTTGTACCTGAAAATGTTAATACAGTAAGTCCCCGACATACGAACATTCGAGTTACGAACTTTCAAAGACACGCACTTGTTCAATCGCAAAAGTTACAGTAGATCACGTGTCTGGCGTACATTGTCACCTGCGTGCAGTGTGCATCCCCTGCCAGTGGTTGTGGTGTAGTGGACAGTACTGTACAGTAGTGCAGTACAGGCCCAGGATGTCTGGAGGCAAGCATAGAAGCAGCAGTGGTGAAGCTACAGTAGTACCGCGCCATGGAGACAAAAGTGAAAATAAGTGAGAGAATGGAGCGAGGTGAAATGATGGCAGGCATCGCTCGATCTTTTAACATTTTTTAATCGTTGAACCATCGGCACGATTCTCAAGAATAAAGACAAGATCATGTGAAGGAACGTGTGAAGTCTGCTGTTCGAACGATGTCGCCAATAATATCAAAGAAGCATGGAAAAGTGATGAAGGAGATGGAAAAACTGAGTCTGTGATATTGTACTGTACTATAATGTGTATAGCCAATTGTGTTGGTATCCTAGTCCCTAGACGATGTTTGTTGGACTTACGAACAAGCTTGTAGAAAGAAACTCATTTGTATTTAGGGGACTTACTGTATGGCGCAAATGTTTGTATCCCCTATTGATCCATAAGATCCAAAGAAATTGCCAACCATTTAAGAGTAGCAGGAAGAATTACTACTACGGTTTAGCACCCTTTTTTTTCCAAGCCTGGTAGGTTTTGGGATCTTGGCGACACATAATTTGCTTTCCTGCAAATGGTGATGATCACAAATAGCTGCCCATAGAGCTATATCTAGAATCAATAAGCTTGATTCTTGTGTTGACCAGGCTGAAGAATGCCTGAAACGTTCTACCTACAACTATCCTTTCAGAAAGGATAACACTTTATGTTAAGGAAATTAAACCCTTCAGTGAAGCTAAGGAACCTCACTCACTCACTCATCTTCTATACCGCTTTAACCTGTAATCGATTTCAGGGTCGCGGGGACCTGGAGCCAATCCCAGGAGGCTTAGGGCATGAGGCAGGGTACACCCTGAACAGGGTGCCAATCCATCACAGGGCACACACACATACACACCCATTCACACACTATGGGCAATTTGGGAACGTCAATTAACCTAACCTACTGTACATGTCTTTGGAATGCGGGAGGAAACCGGAGTACCTGGAGGAAACCCACCAAGCACGGAGAGAACATGCAAACTCCATGCAAACAGAGACGGGAATCGAGCCTGGCCGGGAATCGAACCCAGACCCTGGAGGTGCAAGGCGACAGTGCTAACCACTACACCACCGTGCCGCCAGCTAAGGAACCTTTATCTGAAAAAAAAAAAAATAATAATAAAAAAATTAATACACCATCTGTTAAAGTAGTAGTAAGAGAGCAGTTTTCGAAACTGTAATGTAATTCTGTCTGAGAAAATGAAAGTGTACTGTACGCTACAGTATATATACTATATCACTTTATAGGTCACATAAATAAACGAAATTGCTATTTTTCAATTATTTCTCTCGCCTGACAATTTGGCCCGCAAATAAGTTTTTTTTTCTATTAAAAATCATTATTTGAAAAACCTTTCTTTATTTTTTGCTCTCCGAAGAACAAGGAAAACACCACTGTTAAACAATCATGGTTTGAAATGGTCCTCTGTGGAACGAGAAAGGGTTCTCCGATGACATCACTCTGAAGAACTATTTTCGGGTTCCAGTTAGCACCTTTATTTTCCTGTAAGTGCAAACATGTTATACTTTCTTCCTGGGAATATAGACAAATAACTTAAGCCGGTAAATAAATGAATTGTATTTATCATTTGAAGTACACTGTACACAGATCAGTCTTAGCACTATCACCACCCACCTGTAAGATTACGTAGCTGCCCCCCTTTTGCCACTGAAACAGTGATGCACTGTGTGGTTTGACAACTTTCTTTGAGGACCAGCATTAATAGTGTAGCTGTTCAATGTATAGCTGTTTTGGTTGGAGAAGGGGAACATACTCAGTATTAATCAGGTTATGGCTTCCCATAATGTTCTGACTGATTGGTGTATACATCATGTAAAAGATGCATACTAAAGATATTAAAAAAGTGTACCTTTTGTAGCACCAGCCTAGTTTCTATTAAAGGTATACTTTAGTAACCTTATTTTATATGGATGGGTCAGACCCTATGAAAAATGTATACATTGGACCCTTTGCATCAACCCATTTACTTTACCACTAGTATCAACTATCACACTGAGAACATTACAAATAATTGGATTGCCCACCTGAGGGAAACCCTAAAGGTGCTACATAGAAACCTTCACTCGAATGCTTTCCTTTCAGGAAGAGTAAAGATTTTCTAGAAAGTTTAAACAACTTTTAGGATGCTAAGAGGCTTTACTTTTCCAGGAAATCCATTTAATTTATCCTCTAATTCAGTTAAAGCAGTAGAGAGGTAGCAGGTTTCAGGAACTCAGTGCCCAAGTGGCCCGTAATCACCCGTAATTCCAAAACATTTAAAAAATATTAATTTGTTATACTTTTTAAAAATGATTTGACAGCTGAAAAAGTTGACCAGTGGCATGGTAATATATTGACACATGCAATCTGTGTAGCACCTAGGTGGTGGAATGAACTTGCTTTAGATGTCCGTACAGCGGAGTCTTTGACGATCTTTAAATGACGACTCAAGATGTATCTGTTTCGTCAATACTTGGACTAATCCCCCCCGTCCCCCAACTATGTTTGACTGATGGCATTCAGTTAGTAACCTCGTAACCCAGTGTAAGTATCTATATCCAATGACAGAAACTTCAAAGCACTTTTTCACTTCAAGTCTTTCCGAATAAGAGCGTCTGCCAAATACCTAAATGTAAATGTAAATATAAACATAAGTCACAGTGGAGTGACATAAATACCTACATTATTCTCAGTGTGTAACTTTCATTGATGCACTGACTGTCTGAATCTCTTTGAAGTCAAAAATGAACGCCAGCTATGTGCACTTGACCCTAATTCTGGCCCAGTGTAAGCCACAGCACTGAATTAACCATTTCACGTTGTGCCTGACGTGACAGGGTTCACTATGCTGCAGTGCAGAGACCTTGACAGGATTTCTGCAAAGATTCAGGGAGGTCACAGCTTAGCCTTGCCCCAAGTTGGTCGTGCATGTTCTGGATAAATCAATCATAAGCAGGCCAAGTCTAATCTCCCTTGACGCATCAAAATAGTGATTTTTTTTTGGATGCCCCTGTGTGCCCCTGTCCACAATACCTCCGTCCTCCTTGATCACATTACAGTGCTTGGTCTCAATCTTAATGAGTAAACTCATTAAGATTGTCCAAGAATGCTAGCCACTTAATATTATGCTTGATAATCAGATCCAGCCTGGCTTTCATTTGTGAGAATAGTGTCTTTTGAGGATGCTGGAACTGATGAATGATTTGTCCAGTCTTGCTGGAACTTCAGGAGTTTTAGAATTGCATTATCAGTCCATGACGAGACCCTACACTTAGCAAACTGGTAATACCCAGTTCCCTAACAGAAGTTCAGTTGTGATACTTCTCTAATACTGTCCTGGACGTTATAGTGTTTTTCCCTGCTCTATCACACACACACCACAGTTCAGAAAAGGCTGGTAATTAGTTGATTAGGTAAATCAGGTGTGCTGAGAGCTGAGAAATCATTAAACTGTGCAGGGCAGGGGGTCCTCCAGGACCAGGGTTGAGAACCACTGCTTTAATAGAGGGTGATAATCACCACAGATGCCTACCGTACAGACCTTGAAGTAGTGTCATGCCACAGGTGTAAGAGGCATTTAGACCCCTGAGTTAAGGTCAGAACACATCAGCCAGCTGAAATTATGCACAGTCGGCTCAGACAATATCATGAGAGTGATGCCAACATCTAGTAAAGCAGAAAGTCAAGCAGCCTTCTCTAAACCCCTGCTCGGGTAGACATATGCATGACTGGTTTCATTAAAAGTGACTAATTCTCCACTGCTGTACATATGTGTGCTGATTACACTGTCGAGACGAAAAGCAGAAAAGTGACTACGAGGAACACTCTGATCGAGCACAGGTTGACATCTTCAGTGGTGGTTCTTGCTGGAAAACCAAAGAATACTGTAGTTCTACCCATATTATTCTTGGCTGGCAAGACCTTGTTTCCATATGTTCTTGAAAGTATTTGTACTAAAGACATAAATAGCATCCATCAGAGTGCACCACAGTACCACTGATGGAATACCTTTAGTCCTGGTTCACAGGCAGCCAACATGGGGCCTCCCCCTGGAATAGAGTCCATTAAGTAGTCCATAACTCCTTGTAGGATGCCGAATTGAAATGCCAGCCATGCACTTTATTCAGATACACCTCCACAAGGCTATTAATTAATCATTCCTCCCAGGAGCCGAAGTGAAGAGGTCGTCAGTAGTCATCTTTCAGGATAATCCCAAACAAGTCTTTATCCCACGGAATTGGTAAGACATCTCAAACCCTGTTTCATTTAAGAGGAGTGAAATAGGAAGCCTTGTCATTTAAAAGTTGCATTGGATTGAATCAATTGGAAGATGGCTTTATGATGGCAGTACGGTTTTATTTCAAATATTATAGCGTTTCGCATGCGTACACATAAAGTAAGAAAGCATCCAGGCCCCTGGTGGTGATCCGGGATTCACAAAACCACACTTACTTGCATAACTAGGGTTGGATTCTGCAGTAGCATGAGGAAGAAGAGTGAAGATTCAGTTAATTTAAAAATATGGGTAAAACGTGTTTTTATTCATATACGGTATTCTTTAAAGGCAGAATTCATGGATGGATTCAAGTAGTGAGTGTATTAAAAAAAAAAAACATCTACAGTGTCTTTAATACCACTATACACATTATGTCTAGGTAAAAATAATCTAAATGTCAGACTCATTGCCGGCTTTTCAGGAAGTCTAACTTTTAGAGTAAATCTTGAGAGCAATTGTGGCAGAGTTGAACTTACATTGTACTGTAGAACAGGGCACTGCTTATAAAATTCAGTAAAAGAAATACCTTTACAGTATATTTGCAATCTGTTTCAGGCATCTGCAACTCAA
>JAOTRS010115118.1:0-17810 GCA_028565755.1 Dinotopterus cunningtoni
CTCACCTCTCATATCTTCTAGTCGGAGTCGTTCGTTCTTTTGAATCTATTGCACTGCATAGCGTCTATGGGAGTCACATGACAAAAGAACGAACAATTCGGACCAAAGACTCAAAGGTAACGACTCAATTCTGTTTCCTGTACATAACCTACGGAAGTTTTGCAATGATTTGTGCTTGCGCGCCCAGTAGAAAATGAACGAATCACTCTCCGAGATGACTCGTTCTTCTGAGTCACGTTAAAGATTTGTTCAAAAAGAACTATTTGTTCATGAACGACCCATCACTAGTGCTGCGCAATCAGATACGATTGCAAGTAGAATTTATTTAAAAGGTCACAAATGCTCGGTTACCTGATTAACCTTTTAAAAAAAGAAAACTTCTGTTCAAAATTCTACAAAGTGATGAGAGCTGTGATCCAGAGATAGACCATCGAATCGATGTAATTAGATTTTTGTGTTGCGGTTTCCAGTTCTTTTTAAATGCAGTGATGTTTATGCTCCAATTTGTCTAGTAGGCTTTTATTGTCATTTCAACCATATACCGTACGGTTCAGAACACAGTGACATGAAACAACGTTCCTCCAGGGCCAACATGCTACACACATACAACATAAACTAACTAGCTAACTAAAACACCCAATTAGCTAACTAGCCAAGGCAAAGCAAATTAACACCATGAATTAACAAAACTATCCAAGTATTATACAAAAGACAGCAAAAGACAACATAAAGTGTGCAAACAAGAGCAACACCACGAGATAATGCAAGCTTTCAGGTATAAAAAAACGACTAAAATGACTTGTATAACTTGTGTTGTTTATTTTTTTCCATGTCACATTTCATACAAAGCAATATTTTTTTTCTGTTGATATTCTGCACCCCACTCCAGTCCACTAGATGGCAGTATTACTATCACACCTCATGAATTATTCATATGCAACCACCCATAAACTCAAACACAGAAGAAGAAGTAATAATCTCATCAAACGGAAGATAGAAGAATTTAGCATTTCCTGCAGAAATCATAGCAAATGTTAAAAGGAAATTGTAAATTTTTGAATTTACTGTTTGAAAATGTGCCTAAATAGTTTTTTAAAAAGTGAACAGATTCTGAATCATCAATTTAACATAAACTGATTCGATCAACAAAAGATAGACTAAAAAAAAGTCTGTGCGATTTTAATTGATTATGCAATTTAGTTACTTTAGTTACTTTAGTTACTTTTGTTGAGTTTGCTCAGTTTTCAATTTTGATTCAATTCAATTTTTTCAACAAAAGATCGACTGAACTGCATATTCGATTAAAATCGCACAGCTCTGACATGACCTGAAGTTACAGATCCCGTCCTGAAGTTGATGAATTTCCAACGATAGCATGCACCCAAGTGTTCTATTTCTCTTATACCACAACGGTTCACCAAATGATTACAAACTGCATTATTTTTATCACTGAAGATGTAAAAAAAACTTTACAGCTTTATGTCTTAACTGTTATACAGCACTACAAATTTTCAACAATTACACACGCTGGGTTTTAATCCCCTTTCTCTGAGCAGCTGCCGTACACGATCCAGTGCGTGAGCTGTTGCTATAGAAACCATAACGTATTAGAGATGAATGTACTGTATGAATATAAACCTGCGTTATAGTCAGAGCTGCTGTGATGGAGAATTAATCAGCACCTTCTGACCAATCAAGCCCAATCTTTTACCTGCATTTTTTCCCCTCACCACTGCAATCACTGCACACACACACACTTGAGAGGTCGTGTGCTGTTATGTTAAAAGCCGTCTGTTTAAATGCAGCACTAAAAGAAGCCGACTGTCTGCTGCAGCGCTTCATGACTGGATCATTACGCAATGCTTCAGGGAGTTCGCTCTCTAACAGCTCCTAGCTTGGGCTGTAGATTTGATCAGACGCCGCTCCATCAGGCTGCAATGTCTCCGCTCCACTCTACTGTATAACACACTCCATCTGGCATTCTGGCCTCGAGTGGGAAAACTCACACCTTATGAATTATTCAGAGCTGTAGGAGCTCACAGCCTGAGTGATGGATGCTGGAACACCTCTCCAGGGCAGCAGGGGGCAGTGTGACACTCTAACGTTGGCTTTTTTATAAGAGGATTAGGAAAATATTTGTTGACTTTTTACCAAGTGGTACTTCAAGACAAAAGCTACACAGTTTTTAAAATATTTTTTTCCGAAAACTCATTGTCTCCAAAAATGTCTTAGATTGTTGCATTGATTCTTTTTGGTCATTTGCATTACACCACTACATGCTAATCACTTTCCAAGTATCAATATTTTAGCCGTACAAGTCCCCTACATACAAATGAGTTCCATTCCGAGAGCTTGTTCGTAAGTCCAATTTGTTCGTAAGTCCAACAAACATTGTGTAGGTATCGGGATACTAGCACAATTGGTTATACACAGTATACTGTATTACAATACAGTGTGCTTTAGAATCGTGCCATCTTTTCACCTCGGTTTATTCTCTCAATTATTTTTACATAATTATTTTAGTCTCCATCGTTATTGCTCTTTTTAGCAGTACTAACTTCATCGCCGATCCTTTTACCCTTGCTTACAGACATCCTGAAATGCATGCTGCATGCACATGACAATATGCGCTTAAACACATGATCTAATTTCCGCGTATGAACATGCGCAGAAATTAGATCATGTGTTTAAGCGCATATTCGAAGAACGTTCATATCTTCGAACGTTCGTAACTCGAATGTTTATATGTAGAGGACTTACTGTAAACTCGTCCACATGGAATTTTTTTTCACCAATTTTTTTTTTTTTTGCTAAACTACATCTGCTTAATTATATGAGCAAAATCAGCTAGCTCTGTTTGTCAGCGGTTAGCTAAGATAAAAATCTATCGATCTAATATAAAAGTTCCACATATTTAGAATATTTGTTTTCCTGCAGTAAAACTTGCTGAAATGCTGTTTCAGTGGCCTGAATAACATGTTGGAGGAATTCTGGGAATGAAAACCCGGGCCAGGTGCACATTTTTCACACCGCCGGGTTGCTGATGCAGCTCCTTCCTTTTGGTCCGTGTGATTCTTCTTTTGCATGAGACAAGGTTAGGGAAGCGATCGCGCTCATCTCATCTCGTCTTGTCACTCCAGTTCCGGAGTGGTGTCTAAATCATGGGCACGATGGATTTCCTGTCAGAGAACAGGGCAAAAGGTGCGACACCAATAAGAGGGTTATAGGAAAAAGGCAGCGTCGGGGCAAATAGGGCAGAGAAGTTTATTAAATCAGCGGAGATAGCGCTGACAGAACTGCCCTACAGTGGAACCTTTTCTACTCCATATTAATTAAAACACTGTGTATTGTTTTAAAACATTTTTTAAGTACTTTTTTCTTTCTTTCTTTTTTTAAATCCATATACTGAATGAAAAAGATAAGTAGGGAAAGTACTGTAGAAACGTGATGTCATGGAAGGTGCCAACATTTATGGTTAATAGGAATGTTTATGATTTTTAAAATTCTTGCTACAGGAGACATAAAAACTGATTTTCTTCTTTTTCAGCTAAAGCAGTAAAATAAAAGTCAGCTAATAGAGATCCAGTTCACCGAACAGGAACGGACGCGTTTTTACTGACTGCTGCTTGTGGCACAACCAAAGGGAGGAAAAAACAAAACGTTTGCAAGACGTATACTCGGCTTTTTGTGGCAAAATATTTGTTGGTGTTACATTTTGTCTTTTGCTCCGTTAGCTAGGTTTGTCTTTCGCATTTTTGGGACCCAAGTTTATTTGGGTGTCAAAACCAAGTCCACGGCTAACAGCTAACAAAATATAAAATTAACCGGCATAATTCATTATTGACATTCATTTTCAGAATTTTTTTTTTTTATTTCTAATTCTGTTTGTTGTGAATTAGCGAACACATACTGTATAAGTGAAGTGAAGTCCAAGGGCTGTTCAATTCAAACTGGGACTTTGTTTGTTGACTGGAACAAATTTCTGGTGAATGAAGAAGGCGTTCCATGTGAGCATTCAGCGAATGAATCCTGATCCCTGAAAATCGATGGATAATTTGTCACTAACTTTAGGAAGAAAGAGACGCATCCGTCTGTGTGAACAAAACACAATCATTCCCCAACACCACTTGGTGTTGGACCATTAAAGGAGTTCCTAGGAGGCCAGCGTTTCAAACGTGAATCAGGCAGTCTGATCAAGGCACCGGCGTACAGAAAAAAATATCCAAGCACTAGTGAAACACTGGGATAAGTGTAGCAGGGGAATAGAATAGCGAAATAAAGGGAGTTTTTACTCATCAAAAGTCCCGCTTTGACTTGAACACCCCTCTTTGATTTCAAAGCTAGGTGAAATCAAACTGTTAAACTTGTTAAAAAGTTTATTATAGATAGTACTAACATGTTAAATGTGGAAAAAGGCAGCTCTGTTCATTGTTTTAGAAGAAGTCACTACAGTCAGCATCCAGTTTGTCCCACTAGAAATTCACAACTCTTGCTTTGCCTCTCTGGATATCTGTGTACTGCTGACTATAGAGTTTAAAGCTCATCTAAAAGTGCTTAGAGATCATCAAGGTCATTGTATTTATAATAACATTAATGTGATGATGTAAAACCACTATCTTTATTCAGCTGCATGTCACAAGTGTCTGATGATGCGACTGTCACACTCCCATCTTCCATCAAGTCCCAGTTGGATCCGGTTCGTAGAGAACGTTCGAGTTTGTTTCCCCGCGTGTCGTACGCAACATCGTTGCGGATTAATTAATTCCCAGTGTCTCGGCGCCGGTTCCTGCTGAGAGCTGTGACATGAGAGATGGTGAAGAATTCTCTCATCAGTTTCTCTCGTTAATCTTATTAATGTTTCATAAAACAATCAATCAATCAAATGATCAGATCTGTCTACACCACCACACCGCCTGCAGTCCTGCAGAGACACGTACAGTACACTTCATCAGATTTCATAATGAAATATTCTTATCTCGATCTCATTTAGATTTACAGAGCATGCGCATTCTAAATATTTCAGTTCTGAATCTGTTAATTATTATTTACAAAAAAGTTACCAAAATTGTTTTCCTTCTAAAAACTAACACAGAGCAATGTAAAGAATAAAACATTCAGACATGTGATGTTATAGGAAAATAAACACCACAGTAGGGTAAAAAATACAGGAAAATGCTTATTTTCCTGTATTATCATGTTTTATTTCTCTTAAACCTCACGAATTTACCATAAAGCTGTTAATGATTAACCGTTAAGCAGCTAATTGGCACTGTAATGTATTAATCACTGTTTGTTCTGTATAATATCTCCTATGGGTCACCTAGCTATTTACTTGTGTGCCACAAGAGGGCGCACTTGCAGTTCAGATGATGTTTAATATTGGACATTGTAATTTTAGCAAATACTGATTTTTTTTAACAAACAGAATTTTACAAAATTCAGTTTCATTATTTTGCCTTATGCAGCTAATTTGTCGGGATTGTGTCGCTAGAACTCAAACAGAAAAGAATGTCTTGTTATCATGAACTAATAAAGATAAATCAGTTATTATTTGCTAATTTTTTGACAACTATCGTTACAATTTACCAAAAAGAACAGTTATTTATTTATTAAACGATGACAAGAACATACTTTTTATCTTTTTGTACGAGATGATATCAAAAAGTTTTGAGACTAGTTTTGTAACACGCCAACAGATGGCAGCACAAGGCTGCACTCACAGTCACACCTACTTAATTCAGCGTGCCAAAAGACATGGTCCTGTGTACATCGAGAGCTGTGCAACTGGTGCTATTCTGACCACATATGTTTCACGTCTGCTACGCCAAGAACATCACTGGAAGACGACAAGAGATCAGGAAGACCTTTAACGAGCTCAAAACCTCCAAAAATGTCGAAACTATTTGGCAACTTGTGCATGATAATCGTCAGAGAACAATCCCCTCATACGGAACAGTCCAGGCGATCCTCATGTGTGATTTGAACATGCGCCATGTTGTTGCCCAGTTCGTCCCCAGGCTGCTGATCCAGGAGCAGAAGGAACATCCCGTCAAAGTCTGCCAAGAGCTCCGTCAGCAAGCCGTGGAGGACCCATTCTTCATGGCCATGATCATTACTGCTGACAAAACTTGGGTGTACCCGCAACAAAACAACGGTCTTCACAGTATAAGAGCCCGTCATCTCCACGACCGAATAAGGTGAGACAGGTCCGCACCCCGACCGAGTGCATGCTCATCGTCTTCTTCGACATTCACGGCACTGTGCATCGAGAATTCGTCCCCAGGAGCCAGACCGTCAATAGCGATTTCTACTACCAGGTTTTAAGGCGTCTGAGGGAGGACGTACAGCGAATGCAAATGGTTATGTGGTGCAATGAATCTCGAAATCTCTTGATACCCAATTGTACTGTTAGTTTTTCTTATTACGGATGAAATGCAAGACAAAACCAGAAAAATCAGCTTGTAATCTTACGGAGAAACCACAAAACAAACAGCATACTGACTCTGGAGATTCCTTCTGCAAACATTATAGAAATATCTCCTTACAAAAAACGTCACCATTAGGACGATGTGTATGGCGAGAAGGTACAATTCACAGTGTAGCAATCAGCATTATATATTGGGAGCTCTACTTCAGGTTGGCTCAGGCACTGCTACAGTATAAATCAATTTATGATTTACTTATTTATTTTAAAGTCTTGGCTCTGATATTTAATCCAATCTTTGTGAAATGTAATTTTTTATGATATGATGAACCTGTAGTACATTTAGTATTGCTACAGTATGCGTACAGTTATATACAGTACAAATAAAAATGGCTATTGTTTTTTTTTTCAGTGTTTCCATCCAAATTTACTTTCATTTAATATTTTTTTGAAAATTTAATGAAGCAAACCCTGACTGCAGTGTATCGCTAATCCGCCACCTCCATATTAATCAATTTTACAAATCTATTGTCACCATACCATTAAAACAAGCACATGCATATAACCCTGTGATTTTCACCTGCAATACTGTCAGAACTGCTGTTATAAGAAATCTGACCAATCAGGATCCAGAATTCATCAGCAACATATTATAAACCCCTTAATATCCTTTAAAAAACAGTCAAATTTAACCGGACCCAATCCTGAGCCTTGAGGGACCCAGTTATCTCGGACTGCAGCTCTCCCGCTGGCTGCAGTACATATGCTCGCTCTGGAGGGGTCCGTTATGTCCCCAGTGTTTGGATCATTTCCCAAGTTATCCCAGTGTGAGGGCTGCACTATGAAAGACTGCACAGAGATTTCTTTTTTTTTAACACCTTTCTGTTTCTTGTGTGTCTTTAAAAGCTTCAGTGTGCATATTTGGGTTTTGTGTGTGTGTGTGTGTGTGTGTGTGTGTGTGTGTGTGTGTGTGTGTATGTGTGTGTGTGTGGGTAGGGTTTACAGTAATCTCTTATGGACAGGTGGTATGTGACGGATGTTCTTTGATTGCATGCGTGTCTGTCTACAGTGATTTTAGAGAAGCTTAGATTTTTAGGATCAAGGCCGACTCCCTGCTCTTATATCTAAATATTTACTTCACCAAAATAATCCCAAATAATCCCAAAAAAATGGAAAGATATTCCTATCGTGGTTTTGGTTGGAAAGTAAGGCTGCTTTCACATCTTTATTATTACTTAATAAAGATTGCACTAGAGATACTAATGATTAATCATTAATCAATTAATTGCTGATAAGAAATTTTTAAATGTTTACCCAAACAGGTTAGTTTTTCATGACTATCCAGCAGAGATGGGAATCATCAGGGCTCACCTGATACGATATTATCATGATACTCTGGTGCTGATTTAATTTGTATTGTGATTCTGTGTCACGATTTTATAAATATCTTAATGATTGATTTTTTTTTTTTCAGATTGTTACAATTCTAAACAAGCTTAGCAAATAAATTAAACAGAACTACACAGGACACTGTGCTGCCTGCCTATACTGTATTTGGATAGTTTAGATTACACCACCTGTAGGATTGTAGAGGAACTTTAATGTGTTACCACCTCAAATGCAAACATCTATAAATTAAAAATTCATTAAGAAAATTGATTTTAGAGTCAATGTGGTGATACATGAATTGCCAACAAAAGCATCACAATACATAACTCAATAGATTTTTCCACCATCTGTAGTATCTAGTATCTCCTTCCGCCAGTGGATCCAACTAAATATGATTTTATACGTTTTAAATAATAAAGAATACATAATTTATTTGTGGAGGTCAATGTTGATACTGTTAGTAAATCAGTGTCGGGGAAACGCTTGAATGTGCCGCTAGAACAGTTTAAATCAAAGTTAAACAATTGGGGAAATGTGTGTCTGGTTATCATTAATCATTATCATTATAATCATTAATTATTATTAATCAGAAAATTATTTGATTGTTGATTGTTAATTTGTTCTACTGCTGGTTAAGACAAAACCCATTCAATTTTAAAGTTTTTTATGTATTTTTATTTGGTTTCACATCACAATGATTTTCATGCTCAGCAACGCTGCCTTTATTCCCGTATCACATCTGCCTGATCGGTCATTCAGTCTGCATTAATGAGATCTTTATTGGTTCTCAGTGTTTTTTGCTTTAATCAATGTAGGTTATTTTACACTAGCAAAATATTTCAGCATAGTGTTTAACGGTTTTCACCTTAATTCTTAAACACAACTTATTTATTTATTAACAATGTATTAAAGTGTATAAACCTTTTTATATATTATACAGATCATTAAACGAGGCTTCCTGACATTAAACTGTCTCAGAATGCTAACAGATTTCTTATATATAGATACTCGCGTTGTTCTCCTTTGGGAAAAAAAATATTTACCTAATATGTAATTAAGCCATTTAAAGGAAATATTAACACCTTAATCTGTGTTTTCAATCTAAATTTAACTGAAAATGTGTTTTGTTCTATTTGTTCAATTCTATTTTAACAGTTAGATATTTTTTTTTATGTTATTTGAAGCAAAATTCCACATAAAAAAAAAAATCACAAAACTCCAATCCAAATCTGTGCAGCGGAAATGTATTTTGTTCTTTTAGAAAACATTACATAATTATTTACTCATTATATTTATTATTTCCAACATTCTGCATGAAACAAACCAAAAACCTTTCTAACCTCACTCACTCACTCACTCATCTTCTATACCGCTTCATCCTGTATTCAGGGTCGCGGGACCTGGAGCCTATCCCAGGAGGCTTAGGGCACGAGGCGGGGTACACCCTGGACAGGGTGCCAATCCATCACAGGGCACACACACATACACATTCACACTCATACAGGTCAATTTGTGAACGCCAATTATCCTAACCTGCATATCTTTGGACTGTGGGAGGAAACCCGAGTACCCAGAGGAAACCCACCAAACATGCAAACTCCATGCACACAGAGACGGGAATCGAGCCTGGCCAGGAATCAAACCCATACCCTGGAGGTGCAAGGCGACAGTGCTAACCACTACACCACCGCTGCCCCTTTCTAACCTACAGCAATAAAAAACAATTCTGTCCTTGTACAATAAGATAACATAAAGTATGACTTTAATCTTACAAAAAATGTTTCCAATAAATGTTCTATCTTGGCATATTGTTCATTATCATAAACTGTTTGACCTTAAATTGAATCCTGGGTCAGAGGTCAAGACCTTTCACATAAACATAAAATACGGTCTTTTAGTTTTATTTCATTTAATTGCACTCGCTCCTGATCAACATTAAGATTTTAAACTTTGGAAATGAACTACAACAGTACAAAAAACAAACAAAAACAAAAAACATAAACAAAAATAAGCTTAGTCTGGGAGAAGAACAAGAAAAATGCTGCTAATTGCTGCTAAAACCCCGCAGGCTTTTAGGATATGAAAAGTTCAGATGATGATGATGATGATGATGATGATGCCTATAGATTAAACACACTGCACACTCTGCTGGTGTTTCACATTCCTGCCCATGCTCTAAGTCACTCACACTCCCACAACACACACACACACACACACACACACCCTGCGGCGCTGCATACTCCTGCTTCAGCATTACTGCTTCATCCAGAACAAAAATAGGGAAACACACACACACACACACACACACACACACACACACACACAAAGCCGTTCCATCAGGAATCTGCAATATCAAGCCTATTGGCAGGAATAAAACCCTGGGCTTTGGAGTTACTCAGCGTACATTTGACCAAAGAGATAACAGAGCTGCTAAATATCTCCAAGCCTCTCTCATAACCCAGATACACACACACACACACACACACATTCCCTTTAAAACTGAACTGACTTTGTCAAATATTCATTTAATAAAGCTTCAGATGTTACGAGACCTCCTCCACATCTGTTTCTGAGGATACTGTATAATTATGGCTTGGTCTCCTTCATCAACAGGAATAACCGAGACATCGGAGAGTGAGACAGTGAAGCTGTACGTTAGTGCACGTCTCCGGATCCAACAGCTTTTAACGTCCTCACAGAACTCCCTGAAGTCGGTCTGGAATTTCGATTTGTGAAATTCTTATTTTTACCATGAAGGCAGTTTTTTTAATCCATTCACGCTTAATTCTTGCAATTTCAATATGATTCTTGTAAAAGTTCCCATGCACAATTTTTTGTCCTTTTTTTCCAGTTTTCGTATTGGTCATGACTTAGACAAGCCAATTAGTGGGGATTCTGCATGGAGCAGATGTGGATCCCCTTCACGACGCCTGACGTGACCGACCTTCCAGACAGGAGGCGAACCACCATCATGCTGCTGTGTGTTACGAACTCCAAGACTCATGAGAATGGAGAGGACACGCTTGTGTGTGACCGCGTCAAACGCTGGTGAAAGGTCTAAGGGCATCAGTAGCATGGAGCTTCTCAATGACTGACAAAAGCTCAGTCTCTGTGGAATCTGCTGAACAAACTGTAAGCTAATCGAATAGACCAGCATGGACGAGAAGATATAAGATTAGAGTAACATAAAACAGAATCAAATTAAATGAAGTAAAACGCAACAGAATTTGATAGAATAGACTGGAAAGGTATAGAAGGGAAGAGAATTTATTGAAGTGGCGTAAAAGCATGGAAAGGAATAATAGAAAAGAAAAGTCTTATCTGAAGGGCTTTAAAGAAATGTTGTTTTGTAAAAGAAAAAATATATATAATAATAATAATACATTTTTAGCTAGATGAGAAGTCCATAGACTTATGGAAAAAAGGAATGAACCAAAAAGAATAGATGGGGGAAGGAAAACTGAATGAAGCAGACTAGACATGTAAGCAGGAATAACTATATATACATATTGTACACATTCTGCACATTGTCTCGCAGAATGTTACTGGACATGGTTTTTATATTCCATTTAAAATATATTTTATTTCATTCTATTATTTTATTATTTGTACATAATGTAGATTTTTCATTTTTTTTAGAGCTGAAAGTTTTTCTATATTTCTAATATTTCTAATTTTTAAATTTTCTCTTATTTCAGACTTTTTATTCTTTAAATATATATATATATGAGTTTGGAATTCATTACTTATAATAATATTGCATGTCTCTTTTTCTTCGGAGTTGCAGAAGCTCAGGTGCTCGTGGAAACGGCTGAGAGGACTCGAGCAAAAGCGCTGCGGCGCTCACACTGACACTCACACTGGAAGCTACAGTAATTAGCAACCGGCTCTCTGTTTCCATAAGTGAAGAGGTGAAACTGCTGCTCAGGTACGACTCTGAGTGTGTGACGCCCCCTTAGGTTTCAAATCATGTGTAAAACTTTAACGAATACAGAATGATGTTATAAAACTGTTACAGTAAACTTAAGAACAACGATGCCTTTTTGTAGAAAAAACAGACCATAAGAGAGTACAGTACGATACCCAGAAAACTAACATGACAGTCAACATGCTGAAATACAACAATGAAAGATACGATGAAAACATATGAAATATGATAGTAGAAAGTAGAATAGAATAGCACGGAATCTAATAGAATACAGAATATAAGAATAAATTCAAACATGAGCATCAGCAGTCATGCTGCGGTACGACACTGTACAGACATTGATTTTGTCCGGCGGTCATTGCACATTTCTAGCTTTTTTTCACATTAAGCTTATCTTGTGTGTTAGTAGAAAAATAAGTAACCTAGAAATGAGAAAAATAACCAACGGAACATTTTTAGGTTACGTATTTGTCTACATTTTTTATGCATTTGAAAAATGTTGTACGCAAGGAATATTCTGCTGAGAGCATCAGTAGCATCGAGTCTGGCCTTTAAAAAACATGCGATAGGGGAGTTTTATGGTAGCGATGTTTCAGTAACATGTCAGCACATGTTTCATGTCTCTGTTGCTCGCTCGCTCACTGAGTAGTCGTGTGCACCTAAACATTAACCGTATGTAGCCTAAGAAATGTGGTTCATATGCATATTATGAAATATATACGATATGGATCAGAACACTGAACAATAGGATTGTATAATGTGAAATAGATTGGAATGGAATTTAAAAAAGAATAGAATGGAATGCAATGGTAAGAAATGTAATAGAATATACTGTATGGTTCCGCCCCTCCACTGCTCCAGTTTGGTGGATGGGAGGCTCATACAGATAACGAGATGATGAGTCACATCATGTTCAGGGTTCAGGACAGATGACCTTCAGGCTCCCATATAACACAATTTCTATCCGCTTGTAGCTACAATAGATATTTAGACGTTGTACTGTATGAATATTAATTTCCGTATTTGTAAATACAGAGCGTTTGGCTCAAGATAGAAGGTCAACTTGTAGCAGATTGATGTAAAGAGAAGATTATGGCGAAGGAAAGGAAGGACTCATCATCCAAAGCGTCAAAGCGTTGTCATCAAACACTGTGTTATAGTAATGAGACTTATGAATATTTTTTATTTTTAATTATTATTATAATTACTTATGAGCTTGTGGAAATGTACGGACTTGATACAAAACAATTCACGCCCTATTTCTGCATAATAAACTATACAATCCATTGCGGCGCCGTACAGAGGCAGTCAGTCAATCCTCTTAGTCGTCCGAATACTTATGGACCAGACTGTATAAGGATATGGCTGCAGGCTACAGTCGCTCGAGGCCTCGGCGCGTGCAGGTGAAACGCATCCTTCCGGCTCAGTGCGGAAAGAACAAAAGAGATCTCGGTCCCGTCGCTTTTATCAGAACCCGCAGCTTCACGAGAGCAAATATTTGAACAAAGCAGCTGCGCATCTGGCGCATAAATCAGAGCAGAGACGCGGCGATAAACACGCGGCAGGCGGCCTGACCACCAGGGGACCCGCGCTCCCTCTGATCACTGCGCACGTGCTCGGAATACCAACGCTCGGGGGCTCAGGCTGTGTGTATGAGTGTGTGTGTGTGTAGGTGTGTGTGTATGGCACTCACACTTCACATTGCAGCACCGTTACCTCACTCAACCCTGCAGCATTTTCAAAGTTTTTGCCCCCTGATGGCTGTCGCGGTTATTTGATTCTGGTGTGTGTGTGTGTGTGTGTGTGTGTGTGTGTGTGTGTGTGTGTCCAAGCAGGCTACAAAGCAGATTGTGGAGATTAGAGACGATGCAGTTTAATAATCACAAATTTGCAGACGTTTTCCTGAAAACTCCTCTACTTTCCTTCCTTTACATCTTTTCCTCTTCCTTCCATCTTCTTCCTTGTCCTTTGCTTTCATCCTTCATTCTTTTCTCTTTCCCTTCCATCCATCCTGCATTCCTCCTTCATTCTTATTTCTTTATTCCCTCCTCCTTTCTTTTTTTCCCCTCATTTCTTCATATTTCTGCATTTATTGCTTCTCCTATTTTCCCTCTCCATTCTTTTATCTTTTTATTTTTTCTCCCTTCTTTTTTCTTTCTTCCCTTCTACCTCTCCTTGCTGTCCCTTTTTGCTTTTCCCTCCCTTTCATCTCTCTCTCTCTCTCTCTCACTGATCACACTTAAAGGAACATGAAGCTCGTATCTCTGTGTTTAATAAACTCAGATCACGTGATGAAGGAAATCCAGAGCCGCCATTTTAAATGCCAAGTGTGTGTGTGTGTGTGTGTGTGTGTGTGTGTGTGTGTGTGTGTGAGAGAGAGAGAGAGAGAGACAGCAGTCACTGCAGTGAACTCTTCATCTGGCCGGATTAAGGTGGCATTAAAATCAGACATAATCTAATATCAAAAACATCAGGGCTTTAAACACACACACACACACACACACACACACACACACACTGACCTTATCTAACCCCTAGTATACAAAAGAGGGAACACCACCAGTTTATTTACTGCTGTTTTAAAAAATAAATAGCACCCTGTGTGTGTGTGTGTGTGTGTGTGTGTGTGTGTGTGTGTGTTCTCCTTTGACTGCTTCTAGTGCTGTTTCTTTTTCAGTTTCTTTCTTTCTTTCCCTTCCTGAGTTCCCTTTGTTCTCTTCGTTGCTTCCTTCCTCCTCTTCTTCCTCTTCCTTTATTTATTTCCTTCATTCCTTTTGTTTCTTTTCATCTTTACTTGTTTTTTTCCCTCCCCTCCTTTCCTCAGATTGTCTTCTCTTGCTTTATTAAGTCTGTTAGCTCCCTGTTCACTCTTTTTCATTCTCTTCCTTCCTCATTTTATTCATTTCCTTTACTTCCCTTTCTTTTCCTCCTTTCTCTCTCACTTTCTGACTCTTTGCCACTTTTTCTCACTCTCCCTCTTTTAAAAGGAAGTGGATTTTATTCTAACCATTTATTTTCATTTGGACTAGTGAATGAACCCCTACGGCCTACACATTGCAGCACCTTTTGCTTTGATTACAGCCGTCGCATCGTTTCGATAAGCTTATGCAACGTTACAACATTTATTTAAGTCCAGAGTCACATTAATTTCAGATGGGAGGGTTGGACCGCTGCCTAGCTGGACCTTCTCCAGCACGTCCCAAAGATTCTCACTGTCGTTAAGATGGTGGCCGACCCATGTGTGAAAATGATGTCTCACGCTCCCTGAACTGCTCTTTCACAATTTGAGCCCAATGAATGATGGCATCATCACCTTGGTATATGCCCGCTCCATCAGAGAAGAAAAACTCCTTCAGGTCATTCAGTACATTCAGGTGGTCAGCTGACTTCAATTTAATGCAACTGATCAACCCCAGATCATAACACTGTCTCCAGAGGCTTGTACAGTGGACACTATGCATGATGGGAGCATCGCTTCATGTCCTTCCCTTCTCACCCTGACACGCCCATCACTCTGGAATAGGATCAATCTGGACTGCTCCAAAGTCCATTAAGTGGTTTTCTTAAGCCTACACAGCTGTTTAGTCCCAATCCCTTGAGTTCTCTTCACATTGTATATGGAAATGGTTCAATACTTCACTATTAAACATAGCTGAGAGTACTGTTTTTTTTTTTTTTTTTAAATATTATTTGATTTCCCCAAATGTTTAAGTCATCTCTGATCATGATCATTATGGTTCTTGACTATTCTTCCAGGCTTTAATAATGCACTGTACAGTTCTTAACCCGATTTTAGTATTTTTAACAATCTTAGTTGTTTTCTTTGCTTGAAAGTTTTATTGAAATTATTATTATTAATTACTTTTTTTCTGTCTTCCGTTTTTTGTTCACCGTTACTGTATATCCATTTGTACCTCTTTGGTTGTAAATAAATGAAGTTAAAATATGTAGACTACGGAAAGAAAAGGACAGCATGAAAACAGAGTACGCATGTTCAGACCTTATGAACTGTTTGTGTTCCCTCGCAAGGCTGAGATAGGAGAAAAAAATTGTCCAGGACAACTCAAGCTTTTCCAGAACATTTTCCATTTCTCTCATTTTTAATGTGTTTTTCAGATCTGAAAAATTGGTCAATAATTTTCCAGGCTTTCTAGGAACTCTGTTCAAATCTCTGTCCGTATCTCTCACTCTACATTTTTGCACCTCCATCTCTCTTTCCCGATGTTTCTCTCACTCATTATTTGTCCCTGCCTATGCTGCTCTCTCTCTCTTTCTCTCTCTCTCTCTCTCTCACTCCATTTAGATCTCTCTGGTAAATAGAGTACACTATTGAAGAGAAACTGATTAATACACAGCCAATTCAATCAAAACCTGCATTCATCTTTCCTAATCATTCAGTCAACCTGACCTTCACTGACCTTCACTCACCTCAACTCACCTCGCCGATTCATCATGGAAAAAATAAAATCCAAGGTTAAAATGAGGCTATTTCCTTTCAGTTTGTTAATCTTGTTAGCAGCATTCGTTAACATCCTGTTTTTGGATGAAAAGCAAAAACAATTGATATTTTATAATTTTTCATTTTACACAGACACACACACACATACACACACAAAAACAACTTAATTAGGCATTAGACGTGTGTATAGATAATATGAAGAGCAGATGTGCCAAGTTTCTCTGAGAACAGAGGACGCTAATGAAGGCATATGAGACACAAAAAACTAAAATTATGGTTAACTAGTTAACCATCTAACCAGAAAATTCACTCATTACTAACAACAACTGCATTACAAATATATGCTTTTTTCATTTATAGAGATTTGGCAATAAACATTAATTTATTAAAGATATAAAAGATCGCAAAACTCATGGTTCAGGTTGGACCATTTATTGAATCAATGAAAAAAGACTAAATCATGGATTGTGCCTAATAATGAAAAAAACAATAGAAAATTTGGGATATTTCTTATTACTATATCTTGGTAATTCAAAATGAGGCTAATTTTGTTGAAGCAAAATGTGTTGGAGCTGATTGGCCGAGCTCTCTCAGAGGGGAGGCACTCTAGGGCTCTCACGTCAGTCACAGCTCTACAGCCAATCGCGGGCGTCTGTGTGCTCACGCACGTAGAAGAAACGAAATGCGCTGTCCGCCGAGCCCGTTAGGCTGCTCCCAACATGTGATAGCCTTCGTCCTCCCTGACGTAGTGACGTGGTAGTAGTATTAGCCGTAAAAAAAAAAAAAGAATACTGTATTTCTTAGTTACCTAGAACTAAACCTGGATACAGAAGCCAGTGATAAACAAACACGTAAACACACAAGTGCCGCCGCTGCTGTAATCAATTCAATTAAATTTTTGTATAGCGCTTTTAGTAAGGGTCATTATTGCAAAGCAACATTACAGATTTAAAAAAAATATGGAAATGTTAGGTTAGGGCTGTGTAACACAGCAATATGATATTAATATTGTTACATGACTGATCGTAATTTATCAGTCAGCTTGAATTTGTTTTTTACTGAAAACACCTGGACAGATGTTAACTGTACAGTATATAAATGTATACAGTGACGCGGTTTGCGAGCGTTCCGCAAGATGAGCAAAGATTTTTAATACATTTTGGCTTGGAAAACGAATAAGTCTTGGTTTACGAGTACCGAGTATCACAACTAACGTCACGTGATCACAACTTAGCCAATGTTTTTTCTCTCTCTTGCACTGCAGGAATTGTGGGTAATCGTCTCCCCTGCTGGGTCTTAGTCCTCGTCTCTCACTGGATTAATCAACATCCGTGCACGCGTGTACTGTTTACCATAACACTCTGACCACGTGTGTGTGCGTAAAACATATTTTATTTCGTGTTTGTATGCGTGCGTGTACAGCGTGCGTGTACTGTTTCTTATAACACATGTGTCTGCGCACGTGTAAGGCAAAAGAAAGTCTCATTAGAGAGGTTAAAGATCCATTTTCTCCCTCCCTTTCTGTATCAGCCTGCAGTTTGTCATTGGACACCGTGCCCCTTCACACACACGCACACACACACACACACACACACACACACACACACACA
>JAOTRS010115149.1:0-17798 GCA_028565755.1 Dinotopterus cunningtoni
TGAATACCTATGTGATTTTGTAAGCGATCTATGAGAATATTATGATCTATAGTGTCGAATGCAGCACTAAGATCAAGCAAGACTAGTATTTAGCACCTAGATATACTTACATAATCTTACAAATGTGTGTCAATAACACTTACAAAGAAGGTGAATCAGTTTGTTATAAAATCTGCCATTTTCCAGGATAAGAGAATATTGTAGAGCACAATTAAAGATCACTTTGGTGAAAAGTGATTTATACTCTACATTGAAATGAAACTTCTTTCTAGTCATTACAGATGACACTCAATAATTCATGTTGATCTGTTGCAAATACCAAGTGCGGAGCGTGTGGGCTGTTTTGTTAGAATTGACACAGCGAGTGTGCAGAAAGTCCAGTGAGTCATTTGATAACCAGAGCACATGTTGAAACAAGAACTTACATTAGCCAATCTGGCCACAGTTTTATGGTGGAGTTAACCTTCTCCACTCAGTTGCTCTGTTTTCTCAGGTATCATTTTCTCAAAAGCTTAAACAAAATGTCTACATTCTTTTGTCATCTTCATCTACTTCTGCTTAGGTGTTTTAGGGTTAGGCTTAGGGTTAAGGGTTAGAAATCAGGTTAGTAATAAAGCTAACGCAGTTTAAGGACATGTAGATTAGGCTAATTGGTGTTCTTGAATTGCCCGTTGTTTGTGAATGTGCGAGTGGATGTTGACTGGAGGTCCTTTCACGATCGTAAAAATGGGAACAAAAACAATGGTCACCATTGGCCTCCAACTAGTCCCTAGTTGGATTACAGAAATGGATTTGAGCTAGCTGGCTAGTTATGCGGTGAAGCTTCTTGTGTACTTCCATTAAAGTTTGAAAAGAATATAAAAATGACCCAATGCTAATGTAATATAATATCATATCATATAATGTCATATAATATAATGTAATTGAGTACTGGTGTCCAAGGGGATCTCCCTAAAATGAGGATTCGCAGGGTTGGATGTTTGCTAATGTGCTAATAAGACAACACACCCACGGACTTAACCAAAGATTTCACAATTGTTTATTTAAAATTAAGCATTGAATCTGAGGCAAGAATCTGAACAAACCTTGTGTTAAAGTTGAGTGTTCATGTGAAACCAGGACTTTGATTGTGCTGAATAACAAAACAGTTATGAGAATAAAAACTCCCTCTAATTTTTTATATAATCCCCTGCATAAATCCAGAATGCACTTATCCCAGTTTTGCACTAGTGCTTGGATAACATCAAGGTAGAAAGTTTTCTCAGTATGCCGGAGCCATACTTCATATCTGAAACACTGGCCTCCCAGGAACTCCTTTAATGGCCTAAACATGTAGAAATGGCTTGAAGTGAGATCAGGATTGTAAAGGGGGTGAAGTTTTCTGTGAATGTTAATTGGCTTTATGCCTTTATTCACCAGAAATTTCATTACAAGTCCCAGTTTAGCTCGAACACCCCCATATTTATCAAACTAAAAACCATTTCCACAAGAATAGTCAAGATTGGTTAGCCTGTATGAGCACAGGGATTACTCATGATATGATGTTAGGTAAAGTCTGCTTGGTCAAGATGACAAGCTATTGTTCAAGGTTAAGGTTTGGCCTTATCAGTAGAGTTTTGCGAAAGTCACATATTGATGTAACAGAATGTTTTGAAAGTTAAGTCAATATAGGTATTAGACAATATTAATCTCATCATTGCTACACTACATTGATGGAAAACAAGGCAATCTTAAAAGTATCTTCAAAAACTAACAAACCAGCAAACAGTTAAAGACATTCAGTCTCACTAGCTAACAAATTTAGCTTTGGTGTGGAGAGTAGTAGTTAAAGTTCGCATTTTATTTAGCTAATTTATCTACACAAACTTCCAACTGAGCAGATTACATCTGTGCCGTTAAAATATGATACATACTGTGGCTAAAAAAAAGCTAGCTAAAAAGCTTCACAATATGTTAACAGGAAATGTTTATTAGCAGTTGCTAAACAGTAACTAGCTAACTAGCTATCTATCAAAGGAGCACAATTAGGTGACCACAGTTTGCTACAACTTGCTAGCCCAACAAGCATGTTTATTTTATTGTATTGTATTTTTATTTTTTTAAAGTCACTTTTTGTGAAAATTTAACTGTAATTATGTAATACATGTCTGTTTCCGAAGGGTCAAAAATCATACAGCAGCATCACAGTGCCTGTTTAGGGTTTTTATTTAAGCTAATAAGTAAATAATAGTACTAAGAGTATTACTAATATATAAGTACTATAGTACTACTATATACTGTAAGACTGGCACGACGTGGAGTACACCCTGATGGCAATTTGGGAACGCCAATTAGCCTAATCTGCATCTCTTTGGACTGTGGGAGGAAACAGGAGCGCCCGAGGGAAACCCATCAAGCACGGAGAGAACATGCAAACTCCATGCACACAGACCCCGAGGTGGGAATCGAACCTGAACCCTGGAGGTGCAAGGCATAAGGGCGCCGCCCTATTCCCGCGACAGTTAGCAAAATTTCTGAACTGCTGAAAGTATTATTTCTGTAATATTAATGGTAAACACTAGCTTTCGTCTTGGACCTACACATGTGAACACACACACACACACACATACACGCAGTTACTTGCATGGCCACGAAGATATCGTCTTTTGCTTTTGTTAATTTTTCTGGTGCTCCAGTGTAACGCTTTGAATGCTGCTTCTGCTTGATCAAGTGGACATTATAGTTTATGTCAAAGGGTTGTTTTATGAGTTTGAATCTTGACTCATGGATGTCGATGTACTGTATATTTTGCACATTGGTTTAAAGGGGGGAGGTATATCCCCGACTCCTCTGTAGGATTATACCCCAGCTATTACCGCCTGTGTTTTTAAATTACATTACATAATTTTGCAAATGCATACGGTAAATAGTTTAGTAAGTTGTGCATGTGTAAGTGTTTAGTAAGCTGTGACCTATAATCTTTTCTATTCTTTTAAACTCTACTCTATTGTATTGCTTTCTTTGGGAATCTAAACGTCCTCAATATGCCCTTGTTCATCTAACACATTCTGAAATGCAAACGATCAATGTGCAGTTGAGTGAATAGGCAAATTAGCTACTATATTTTTTTACTTCTAGTCTATTAGCCTACTTGCACCTGAACATTTTGATCATGCATTACCAGCTTCTCCCTGGAGCACTATGAGCACTATGTTAAGAGATATATTGATTAATTAATTTTTTCTCTCAGCCTGAATCAAACAATCTAAAAATAAATTCCACCTAGTAATCTCTAGATTTATTCAGTTTCATTATGTTCACAAGTACGAGCTGATCTGACTCTGATGTCTCGTTTTTAAACATGTCCGCTCAGCATGATATATCTTGAAAGTCACATCTGTGTGTTATTTCTTGATTTCCATTTGAGATCCAGTGTGTTCTTCTCGGCTCTGTCTGCGCATGCCCATACAGTCAGACTATGAATTATGTTTGAGTTAAAAAACACATGGCAGATGTCCAAATGCAGCGTGCTTGGACTGGTTTCATTATTCATACATACCAAATGTTCTGGAGACACAGACGCTTTAATGCTTGCAGACGTGTGTTTCTATGGGGGGACGTTGTTTTTGGGAAATCTGTGTTTGTGCTCCACACCGCGGGAGAACATCACGGGCGAACCACGCTCTCGGCAACCGCTCTGATCCGGCTTACTCACGGCTCACATTGCTTGTCTGGGACATCAGTTCCCACCCATGTGTTTTTTCTGTTGCAAAATCTTTCTGCTCATGCTGTTCTGTGACTTCCCGCCTTTCCCATAAACACCCCTCCTTCTTCTCGAATGAACCAGTCTTATCAGTAGTGTTGTGCAGAGCCATAGTATTCATGTTCGGTCAGTGTGTACACACAGGAAGTTAAATAGTACTTATTGTCGCATTGTTATGAACTAACCCGAGTAAGCTGTGGTCATGTTTAAACTTGGTTGCAAGGAATTAAGAATTTTGAATTTTATAATGCTACATTATGCATGTAATGAAAGTGTAGTCACTCCGGCATGACAATTAAAAAGTATCAAATTAAACAAAATACGGCATGAGGTCTCAAAGGAAACAAAAATAAAAAGAAAAGAGAAAAAAAATCACTAAATATTGTAGCAATAATTTAATTTTTCATAATTATTCACCTTTATTCTTGTCCGGGTTACAATGGAGCCATCTGTAGCATAGTATTAATGATCTGCAGTAATAAATATAGTAATAATTAGGTCCCTAACATTATAAGGCAAAAGTGTATTTATGTGTGTGTGTAGTGTCATGACGGTGGCATGGTAGTATAGTGCTTAGCACTGTCACCTTGCACCCCTTCAGGTCCTGGGTTCGATTTTCACACCAGGCCTGTGTGCATGGGGTTTGCCTGTTCTCCCGGCACTTGGAGAATTTTCTCTGTGTAGTCCGGTTTCCTCCCACAGTTCAAAGACATGTAGATTAGGCTAATTACCTATAATGTGTGAATCGTACAAATAGGAATAAATCCAATGGTCACTATTGGCCTCCTGCGATGGATTTGCAGGGTCTACCCCTAAAATTCCTGGACAGGCTCCAGGCCCCCTGCGACCCTGTATACAGGATTTGGCAGTATAAATGATGAGACGATGACGACCATTGGTCGTCCATGGTCCCTAGTTGGACTACCAGAGGTCCCTGGTCCCTAGTTGGTCCCTATTTGGACTACCAGTGGTCCCTGGTCCCTAGTTGGACTACCAGAGGTCCCTGGTCCCTAGTTGGACTACCAGAGGTTCCTGGACCCTAGTTGGTCCCTAGTTGGACTACCAGAGGTCCCTGGTCCCTAGTTGAACTACCAGAGGTCCCTGGTCTCTAGTTGGACTACTAGAGGTTCCTGGTCCCTAGTTGGACTACCCGACGTCCCTGGTCCCTAGTTGGTCCCTAGTTGGACTACCAGAGGTCCCTAGTCCCTAGTTGGTCCCTAGTTGACCTACCAGAGGTTTCTAGATGAATGGATGGATGGAGTACCATGACGCTATCAAATGTTACAAATGTTCACGTTACATTAAGAGGCTGCATATGCTAATTCAGATCATTCAGTGTTAGGAATGAGTCATTCTGGTCATAATTTACTCTGCACTCAATTTCCCTAAAGCTTTTGCATTCTGTAAATTTTCGCTAAAACGTCTAATGCATGCTAATATCCACTTAGGCCTTGCTCAAGGGCTGCATTAACGTGTGATACCATAACCATGATCTTATCTCAAGGTGGAACATTTACAGACCAAACAGAGAGCCTATGCTGCTTAAACTGCATGGTTTATGAGCTTACTTTTAATTAAATTCTTAATGAATTATCTGGTTCACAATGTTGTCAGTGTTAAAAAAAAAAACCTGGCAAACTTCCACAGAGTCAGTGTGCACTGTCAATCAATGTGTTTTATTGCAATTACGCAAGGTCATGTTTGAATGTTCCAAAGAGAGAGAGAGAGAGAGAGAGAGAACACCAACAACGTTGTTGATGAAACTGAACTGCTCTGATCCGGCTAACTGTGTACCACACGTCCTCCAAGCCTTCTTTTCAAAATCAATGCTTTCTAATTCAATTCCTGCATTTTGATTACAGGGCACTTAATAATATTTACTGTATACAGGTTTAGTATGCCTTTTGAAAAGCCCACTTTAACACATGCATTAGCATGATTTGCAACATTTTCTGGGAATGCATACAAACGCTATTTGTTTCTACAATGCTAAACATATTAATGCTGCATTTTGTCACATATAGTGTACGAGTTTGCTATATGTAACTAAATACAGGAGTTAGATAATGGTCAGGAGGTTAAATTTATACTTTCTAGTTGAGAAATAAAAATCTGAAGATTGCGTTGGAATTTCAAGAGTTGCTGAGTGAAAAAGGAAGTGAAGCAACTGAAAATGTTAAAATAGAAAAATATTTTTTTGCAGTCCATTTTGTATTGAGTTGTTTCTATACAACATATTATGAATTCTGGGTTGCACGTGCTTCAGATCTGTTACAGATACTGAGATATTGTGGTAATTTGTAATATGAGCACAGCAACATGCTAACGCTAACTAATTCTGCAACATTTATTTGCTGTTGTATGTATTTCGTCTGCTCTCGTCAAGGGGTCGCCACAGCGGACCATCCGATACGCTCACAACTTGGCACAGGTTTTTACGCTGGATGCCCTTCCTGATGCAACCCTCCCTTTTTATCTGTGCTTGGGACAGGCACTGCATCCAGTGGCTGGGGTTTGGGCATTGGCTGGTAGTCAAACCCAGGACTAATGCATGGCAGATTAGAAACCTACCACTGAGCCACTGGAAAATCATTGCCCTATTTATATAATTACCAACATGGTAATGGGTGAACACATTCCCATTCTCCAGCATGATGTGAACATAACATTACCAGACACAACCAGAATATATGCGTTAACAAAATTGCCAATTTGCATAGTCCAGTAGAAGGCATTTGAATTTTTTTTTTAATAATAAAAATGTAGTTATAAGGCCAGGTCAGTCTCTTGTGCCCAAGCATTTTGGAGCAGAGGAAGGGCTCAGACAGGGTAATTAGAGAAATCTGCCCCCAGACTCACCCTGTATCCGCCTCCACCTCCGCCCCTTCGTTTTAAATTTCGGCTTCATACATTGAACGACTCAAAGTACAGACCACAGCGCTCCATGCGTATGTGTTTACTGTTTATATAAACATACAGTACAGTATTTGTTTACACGCTTTACCAGATTTAACAGAAACACAGCGACACATTTTTTCAAAAATCATGTCACATACTGTACAATTTATGCATTTTCATGAGATCAATTGTACTGAGGAGTACCTTGGTTGATGTTAGACGAATTGTGTTTTCAGATATTCAAGGGACGTGCTGACGTCTGACGATGCTTTCATCAGTGTGAACGATTTCAAATGTGCAACTCAGCACCCTTTGGGAATTTATTTATAGATGGCTAAATGCTTGCACCAAATGAAATGGAGACTCTGAGGGTGGATGTGAGCTTTCGAGACAGGCGGAGGGTATTCTATAGGTTTCTTGATTTTCTTTCTCTCTCTATGTCTCCTTATTATTATTATTATTTTTTTTCATCAGCATAATTCTGCAGCTGGATTTAGATCCTTTTGCTGAAGTTGCAATGTTTTTATAAAGTAACCTGATTCATTCTGTGACTCGCTTTGTGCTGATGTGCCCGTTCCCACTGCGATATCCTAAAGATGAGCACGTCCCAAATACACAGTCTCATGTCTCAGATTATAATTTTATGTACATACTGTACCTAGTATTTGTACCTTAAAAAAAAAAAAAAAAAAAACGATGCTGGATTCATGAAGAGTGCATTAAAGTTCATTTCAGGATTCTTATGTTTTCCCAATCTGCCTACATTGTACGGAGTCAAAACACCAGTTTTCCGTTTGAGTTACGGTTTCTTCCTTGACTGTACATCAGATAATTATATAAACTATGGAAACATGGGACGATTTCCAACAACCACTGTATGCAACCTCACACCGGTAAATACTCTGGAGCTTATTAAAGGCCACTGTTTATTTTGAGCATCTTGACTAACAGTCTCGGACTGTGTATGTCGAATGGAAAGTCAGAGAAAGTCTGGTGAAATGCAACAATGAACGTGTGAAAACACTACCCCCTACATGGGGGGCAACTGCTCTTGCGATCCTCTCACTTTCACTTTCTTTCCTGTCCTTAGTCTCCCTTTCCTTGATTGTTTATCTTTCTCCCACACACCACATTGTCTTCCAGGACACATACAGTACATCTGAATTGTGTTTACTGTGCCGTAGTCTCCGTCTGGCTTGTGTGCAGTTCGAGCTGGTTGCAGCGAGTCTAACGTGTGTGTGTGTAAGTGAGATATGTGGTGTGTGTGCGCATGTGTGTGAGCTCCCAACGCAACACGCTGTTCCTTCAGGCTGCCCACAGGGTATGAATGATTCTGAAAAAATGTAAACAGTGACATTGAAGAGTGACAGACCGAGTGACGAAGACACAGTGTTTTTGAACACTCCCTACTTTACTTCATAAAGTCCAAATACATAATCTCAATCCACTTTGTGTGCAATTACCACTGATGCGAAGTTTGATGTGCAGAGGCAAGGAAACAGAAAAGCTACTGGATTTACTAACAAATCATTAAGACTGGAAGCTTAAGGGTAGTGGGTAGTTGAGCTGAAGTTCTGACGGTGAGAAAGTTATGACCAGGAGCCTGTTCCAGGGACACTAGGTGCGAAGCTTCCCACAACATTGCCCAAAATACAAATTAACCCAGACAGTTACTAAGAATTCTGCAAGACAGCATCACACATTTATCTTAAAGAACATGTTCTTTCTTCTTATCTGCCTGCTCACTCACTCCCTCCCTCCTGACAGCTCAACGTATTTCTTGGCATCCTACCCAATGAGATCCCGGTCCTGATGTACATCTCTAGTCTAGATCCCCTGAGAACCTCTCAGGCAAAGTTTATTTACAAAAAAAAAATATATATATAGTGTGCCTCCTAATTGTATCTTCATTTGTATTCATGCAGAACACTTTATCTGATCATTCTGAAGGTTATATTTGTAGTTGCATCCATAGAGAGCAGGAACTGGGACAGGTTCCTACTAGTAGTATAGTATAATGTGTGCATTAAGAATCAATGAAGTGTATGTGTTTTTAATCCAGATTAAAAGCTAATATTCATATTAACAGTTCCTGTATCACACAGAAGTGAGTACACCCTCACATTTCAGCAGCCACTTTATTATATGTTCTCAAGGGACAATACTATAGAAATGAGAAGTGGATTTAGTTTAGAGTAGTCAATGTGCAGCTTGTATAGCAGTACAGGTTTAATGTCCTCTAACAATAACTCAGCGTGCAGACTTTATCGTCTAAATCACCGGCAATGATAATGAGTACGCCCTAAGTGAACATGTCAAAAATGTATCCAAAATGTTCATATTTTCTTTGGTGAGCATCATTGTTATCACTGCTTTAATTCTTCTGGTCCTGGAAATTACCAGAGCTGCACATGTTGTTGCTGGGATCATCTTCCACTCCTCCATAATGACATCACGGAGCTGCTAGATGTTAGACATGACGCTTCGCCATCTTCCTCTTGAGGACGCCCCTACAGGTGCTCAATAGGGTTCAGGTCTGGAGACATACTCGTCCACTGACAAACACATGAACATGATGAATAGGTCATGTGACTTTGCATGGTTAAAGATGTACAGCTGTTGTCACTTACTGTAGGGTGTACTCACTTTTGTCACCAGCTGTTTTGACCATAATGGCTGTATGTTGAGTTATTTTTAGAGGACAGTAAATCTATACTGTTATACAAGTATATATGTGTATGTGTATATGTATATATGTGTGTGTGTGTATGATCGTATGAAAAGTTCCTTCTGAAACACTGGCCTCCCAGGAACTCCTTAAATGGCCTAAACATGTGGAAATAATTTGGAATGAGGTCAGGACTGTACAGGGCATGTGGCGATAACCTCCCAGTCGAGTTCCTGTAATGTGCAAGTGGTGTTGGTGAATGATTGTGTGTACAGTTCCCACATACGGATGTGTGTCTACTGCAATTTATGCATCTGTTTTTAAGGGTCAGGTGTTCTACTCGCTGAATGTTTGCGGGAACGACTGCCGTGGGCTCCGAGTCACCTCAGCCGGTATGGTCATTCATGGACGTACAGTCTCCTTTAAAACAATCGCACCCTTCAGATGTTTTACTGCGGCTAGGAGTCTCATCACCGTACTGTGAGTAACATCTTTAATTGATTGGATTGTATGTCCTTATTCATGAGAAATTTCATCACAAATCCCACTTTGACTTGAACACCCCTCATAATTAAATGTAAAAATAATGCAGAAATGAAAATGCTGCGATTGTAATTTAAAATGTAAAATGTAGTGAAGAACCTTTTAAAATAAACAAAACTGCAGAACCAGAACCTTTAGACTGTAGGCTTGGTTTCGGTCTACATTATTCACAAAGGAGAAACAGTACAACAGGGGAACCGGAGAGCACCGCTCTCTACAGGTATCAGTGTTGCATCCAGGCTCTTGGGCTTCGTCCTTGGGTCAGGGCTCTGTGTGTGTGTGTGTGTGTGTGTTGATTATTTAAAAGTAATGAAGCAGGTGAGCAAGCTGACATCAGTTGCGTTTGGGTCTAATTATGTGAGAAAGAGTACAGTATCTATCATTTAATAACGCTGTTCTGTTTGTGCTGCGGTGCTTCTGAGAAAATTGGATCAGGGAAGTACACAGTGCTGTTAATCTGATTAAACAAAATCTAGCACTTTGAAGTGTTTTTCCCTTTTCCTTTGGGGAATTTATCAGATCTTTCATCAAACAACTTCTTATTAGAAAGAGAAAGGCTACCCTGTAAAACCTTTAACTATCCAATGAACTCTTAAAGAACCATTCCCAGAATACACCACTTAGTACACGGATTTAGTCTAGAACCAGGGTTCTTATACAGTACATACAGTACATGTATACATACATTTATATAATTATCAGTCATGTTTGAATTATGCAATCACATTAGGTGCTCAAAGTGGTCACCATTAGCGTCCAAACACTTTTGATTTTGTTGAACTACTGTATAAAACAACATACTTCAATGTCTTCCTATAGTGCTGCCAGTGTACAAATTTACAATACCACTTCAGAATGATCTTGCGTTAAATCTCCACCATTTTCTTTGTCTGTCTTTTGACGGTCACATGATAGCATGAACGATAGTGCGACTACATCTTTATAAGAAACACAGTACTACACATTGCTGCCATAATTCAATTTGAGCTTTTAAAATGGCCATAGATACCACCTGTTGAAGTATGTATAGATTTTCATGTATACAGTTCTAAAGGTTTGAAATCCCAATTTATTATTACAGAACAGTTTCACTCTATAGAAGTACTCCAAAGAATGATTGAGATATTAGCCACATTATGTAATAAAACACTTTAGTTTTAATGCGCTGTTAATCAACAAAATCATACTGTTAATCAGTAAATTAATCAACAATGTGGTGGTGTGATCAAGCTACTATGTTACTTATTTTACTATGTTAAAGCTGTTTCATTTCAATTTATAGTACATCCTGATGCATTTTATTTATCTTATGCCACAGGAATTAATTCAAGCTAAAAGCTCTCTTCAAGGAAATGTAAGCATTAAGCTTGAAAAGATTGTTTGGGGCTTCCACTATAAAAGTTACTTTCAATGAGTGGAAACTATAAAAACAATAAAATTACCTCTGAAATTACTGTCCAAATTTAGATAAAACAAATTCGGGAATACAATATGATATGTTATATATTAATTATTTAGGGCAATGATTAAAAATTAAAAATAAAGTAAAATGTACAGGATACCATCTAAACCTTCTTCTTTTTTTTGTCTGCCAGATGTCTTTTATGACGTAACCCGCCAATTTTTCTAACAAGGTTTGGGATTCGTACTGCATCCAGTGGCTGGAAAGTATGGGATGTGGCAACCCACCAACAGTTGGGGCCAAACCCGGATCCTAAAAATCAACAACCTAGAGCCTTAGCCGCCTGAGCCACCACTCCCACATACCATGTATACCATACAATGTGATGGGTGAAGTTCAATGTTTTAATGACACTTTTTTTCAACTAATGACAAAGAAAGTAAGGATATTGTGTTATTTGATGTAATAAATTAGCTTTTCATCAATCAATATTTATCAAAATATTCGTCAAAAAGACGTCTGGTGTCACTCACTCCATCAATGCCTGCTTCATCATGTACAGAAGATGGTTTCTTTATCGCTACAACTATTGGCCTTAAGTATGGAGATGACCCAGGACATCCATTGTCACATGGCCAGTTATTCACTAGTCTTTCAGTTAATTAGAATCCAGATCAGAATCAGCGATTAGAGATCATTAGAGCGTCTCAGACGTTTCCCGAACATTCCCTTAATTAATCAGGAAGAGCATCGTGATACCGGAGATAACAGCGTGACAGCTCGCAACCCCTCCTCCATCTGATGTCCTTTTCCCTATTTTTCAAAACAGACCAGTGTGTGAGAACCCTTCAGGTCCCAGAAACTCCCGTGTGGGATCCTGCTGCTCACGTCACTGATGGACAAAACACCACACATGATGATCGCTCCGAGCTGTGAAAACACGATTATGCAAAAACTCTCACACACACCCACACGCACAGACACAGACAAACACACACACAGATTCCAGCGCTGGTCAGAAGATTTAGCCCTACGCAAGGCTACTAAATAGACCCTTTTGTTTAGAGTCCATAAAGGAATCTTCCATTTACTTCACACAGCTTCACCGTGAGTGTGGACAGGACATGAGGAATACAGAGAGACTCTCACAATCTGCACCTGTATACACTCCTCCTGTTCTTATACCAACAATGGAACATTATCAAAGCTCCAGCTGAAAAGTACTGTACTGTGCGAAAGTTTTGACCCTCCCCCCACACATTTTTGCATATTACATCAAATTAAATTAAATTAAATTAAATTAAATTAAATGAACATAATGAGAACAAATTCATTTTTACTGTGACAGGCTGCAAAGTACCTAAATTAAAAAACTCATTGTTTATGTAACAACCTCAGAAGCAACCTCATTCCCCCTCTCGTCTCATATACTAATCACCAGCCTGATCATCTTCAGCTAGATGTTTTTTTTATTTTTGTTTTTTTTTTTTATGCATGAATGATTCATAGGTCACCGTGTGGCATAAAAAATTAAAAACATTCCTCTAAAATTGCTCAGGTACAGGACAAATGAGAGATAAAAAAAGTCCTTCAGGAAGCCTTCAGAAGACAAGAAAGTTGTTGATACTGTATGTATGCCTCAGTTTCTAGGTAACAGGACAAGGTGGATTGTTTTTTGCAGTAAAAGAAAGAGAAAGAGAAAACAGGGTGGTGCAGAAACGACTTCATACTGTAGCTGCTGTAATGTAAGTGACGTTAAATATAACTATGAACAACTGAAAGTATGACATCTTAAAGTATTTAAAACTGTACTATTTAAAACCTTCCTATTTAATAAAGCAATACAACACCATCAAACATAATGAACTTAAGAAAATAATATATAAAATAGAAAACAATCAACGTCAGATATTTCCACTTCAAATCAGACTGCATCACGTGTCCCTCCCATTGATACAACTGCTTAATTCACTCGTATGCAAGTTATAAATTCTGTTAATCCACTTTAGGGCAGATCCTTATTCAGTACCTTTCAAATTATTTGAAATAAAAACCGAACCGAATTTAATAATGACTTTCATTTTAGAATTGTATCCACACTAAAGACAAACAGTAAACAATCTAAATGATCTTGCAAAGGGGGGGGGCATTTATTTTTGGTGCCACGGTTGCCTGGATGAGAGAGAAGCGTCACTTCCAGTATGACTCCGCCCTTATCCACAGTGGATTTAATCAGAATCAAAGGGAAATTGATTGTTTTGAGGTTTTTTTTTGTAATTTCATTTTTTAAAAAGCTGAAGGTTGTTTAGCAGTGAACATAATTTCTGTAAATGTCAATGACTTTTAAATTTATATTTATAAGAAATCAAATAAAAAGTCCAAAAAAATCATCCCGGCATTTCAGTTTGTGATTTAATGGCTGAGTATGAGATGCTGTTAGAGTGGCAGGAGCAGCTGTGTGTGTGTGTGTGTGTGTGTGTGTGTGTGTGTGTGTAGGTGTGTGTGTGTGTGTGTGTGCGTGTCCGTCCATCCGTGTGTGTATGTGCATGTCTGTTTGTGTGTGTGTGTGTGTGTGTGTGTGTGTTACAGGATCCCATGTGAACCGTGCAAAGTGGGACAGTCTGAGTTTGCTCCACTCTGGCACTTAATGTTACTTGGATGGAGTTTGGAATGAGGCTAGGTGTGTGTGTGCGTGTGTGTGTGTGTGTATGTGTGTGTGTGTGTATGTGTGTGTGATTAATCACTCGGCTATTAAATGCCCACTGATTTAAGGTCAGGTCAGAAGGTTAGGAATAACTGCTTATACTTAGAGAGATTCTCTTTCCTTTTTTTTCTCTAAATATGTTGCATCTGCCATCTCTTCTCTAAAATCCCCCAGTGTTTCTCTCTTCCAACTTAAATACTGCTTTTTGTTATCAAAGCACTAATTTAAAGAAGAAGAAAAAAAAACATGGCATGAAGCTCATTTAATTTTAAAAGCTTGTTTGAAGATTTGTCTTTACTCGTGGTTACCAAAAAGTCACTTCCGGTCATTGTGGTACTTCCTGTATACATATATATTGGTTTTCTCCATCTTTAATTATTACTGCACTGACTTACGGATACGGCTTGACTGTGAATGTTGATGTGACACAAGATCCACACCGCTTCATTAAAATGGTGGTTGCTGCAAGGAAAAAACAAGGAGCACGTCACCGGATGATGTCTTTAGAAATGACATTTATGAAAGTTTTATCAGTTCTAATCCAGTGCTGTTGCATTCTCTATTCTGATTTGACAGAAAGTTTACCCAGGAACTTGTGTAAACTCATGTGTAAGCACTGGAATTGAATTTATGGAAGGAGTCTCCAGTCTGATTGTTACGTCATAAAACCTGGTAAAAATTAGAGACCAAAAAGAAGAACTTTTACTCAAGACTGTATTAAAAATACAACAGCTGTAAATCTGTACACATCCCAGTTTCTCAGTAACAGGACAGGATGGATTGTTATTTGGAGAAAAAGAAAGGGAAAGAAACAGAGGCTGGTGCAGAAATGACTTTATAGCTGCTGTAATGTAAGTGAAAAAGGAACCAGCTATGGACATTAAATATAACATTAAATATACCTCTAAACAACTACAAGTCTGACACGTTCTTTATGTATTTAGAGATGTTTTCTTTGGAAGGTTCCTACTGAGTTAAGTCGATTCAACACCTTCAAAACATGCTGTTATTGAAAAATCATCAACTTTGTTTGACTTCAAATCAGACTGGATCACGTCCCTCCCAATGATTAATTTCCTACATACAAGTGTCATATTGTACAGTATGCCAGTGAATCCACTTAAGGGCAGATCTTTTAATTTTAGATGAAATAAAACATTTTTTAAATAAATAAATGTTTTTATTAATTTTATCTTCATTAATATTCAATTTCTTTCGAATTATTTGAATTAAAAGTGTATCCTACAACGTACCCAAAGTCTTGTGTAAACTCACTCACTCACTCATCGTCTGTATCCTGTATTCAGGGTCGCATGGAGCCTGGAGCCTATCCCAGGAGGGCACACACGCATACACACACACTATTGGCAATTTGGGAATGCCAATTAGCCTAACCTACATGTCTCTGGATTGTGGGTGGAAACCAGAGTACCCGGAGGAAACCCACCAAGCAGGGGAGGACATGCAATCTCCATGCACACAGATACGGGAATCAAGCCTGGCCGGGAACCGAACCTGGACCCTGGAGGCGCAACGCGACAGTGCTAACCACTACACCATCATGCCACCTTGTGTAAACTCATGCAAATATTGGATCGTTGTATTAGAAATGTTTGTTTAACATTTATGGAAGAAGTCTCCAGTCTCAGCTTTATGTAGCAGTCAGAGTGGTTATGTTTTACCGCTTCAAAAACTTCAAGAGAGAAACAATGAGAGAATGTTGAAGGAAGGTAGTTTATTCTGCAGCCTATGAAACTATGAAAACTATTCATGATTAATACATTCCTGTGATATGATTTTGGAATGCAATTATCATGCTTCATGGTATATGTATAGTGCAGTGAGGTTAGCTCCACCCATACTTGATATTATAAAAGTGAAACCTCACAATACTTAAATCTGATTCATCATTAACAATCTCAGGCATGTGCTATTTTTTGTCTTTACAGTCTTGCACATAGAATACCCTCACCAAACTTTATGGTCCTGAACAATCTCCAGATACTGTACCAATGTTTATTAGAGGTATGGAGCATGCCATTTGGTGGTGCAGTGGTGTATTGGTTAGCACTGTCGCCTTGCACCACCAGTGTCTGGGTTCGATTCTCATCTCTGGTCTGTGTGTTTGGTGGGTTTCCTCTGGGTTCTCCGGTTTTCTCCCACAGTCCAAAGACATGAAGATTAGGCTAATTGGTGTTCTCATATTGTGTGTGTGTGATCTTCATCCAGGCTATCATGCCTGGGATAGGCTCCAGGCTCCCCATGACCCTTTAAACAGGATAAAGTGATATAGATAGTGAGTGAGAGCATGCCATTTAGTCCTTTATATAAATATTTGAAAAAATATTCTTGGCATGGCTTTCATGTTTTCATCTTAAATCAGCGCCGTGTGTAACTCTAATTAACTGTCACACCTGCCAATTTTCATTCCACTGCACGTCATACTACTGAATGTTTTCGCATGAATATTCTGAATGGCCTTCGAACACACCTTTGACGTAGGTTGGTTTCCACAAGGCTCTATATGTGACGATTTTACACCGAAATGACTTTGATAACTCAGACCTCACACACACTCCCACATACACCCACACACACACACCCATGGTTTCAGTCTCAGTAAAGTTCAGCCTGTGCAACTCTCGTTACTACCAGCACCCGATTGTATATACACTTATATAAAAACTCTTCCTCTTACAGTTATCTTGGTGCATGTTGTTTTAGGAAAAGAATCAGCAAGGATGCAATGTTGCTGTTAACACACCAAAATTATTATTTTCCATGAACAACAGATTTCTTATACTCGCAGCAGGCTAATGCTTACTATTTCTTTCATTTTATCTTTGTCTTTCAAATGATTTAAGTAGTTTTAAATACTTATCAGTACTATGCAGCCAAAAAGTTAAGGAGAATAAACCATGGAGGTGGTGGACAGTCCTTAGAAACTTATGAGATTTACTTTATATTTACACTTATTCTGTTTTAGAATATCAGCCAACATTATGGTTTTCTGCTGTTGAATTGAAATGTTAAATGGAAATCTAGTACACTATGTACTGTATGATGTAAAATCCCTTGTTCCACACACCAGGGGTTAGAGAGGGACTTGGGATTCAGCTTGTATTAAAAGCTAGTCAGCTTTGAAACTTTTGTTAGCCGTGAACAGAACAGCATAGATGATTCAGAGGAAATTCAGAATGAAGCAACTGCTAAGAAGAAAAAGTGTTAAGATTTGACTTTTCTTGCTAAAAATGTTTCCGTGATTGGTTGTGAATGTGGAATTTGGCAGGCAGATGCTCTCCCCTCTTCACAGTACTGTAGAGTGATACATATAGTTATGTAAAAGTTTCACTGCTATTACTCCACTCACTTAATTACGGTGGCCAAGAAGTGCAAACCAAAATAACAAAGCCCGAAAACATAATAACAAAACCAAATACAATATAACAAATCAGAAAACACAACGACATATCCAGAAACAAAATACCAAATGAGAAAACACAACGACAATTCACTCAAACCAGAAAAGGGTAGGTATAGTTCGCAAATCAAATTCTTATCGCTGATTGGATGGGACATCTGTCACTCAAGACATACAAGAAGTACAATCAAGTGAAGTCAGAATAATTTTAATAATAAAGCACATTTAACACAACTTAGTTGACCAAAGTGCTGTATAATCCTAAAACACTGAAATGAAAATACATCTAGATGTCCGTGTGACTGCAGTACTTTATATATTATATATGTAAATATATATTATATCACTCACTCACTCATCTTCTATACCGCTTTATCCTGTATTCAGGGTTGCGGGGACCTGGAGCCTATCCCAGGAGAC
>JAOTRS010115254.1:0-17737 GCA_028565755.1 Dinotopterus cunningtoni
AGGACTTGTATATTATTGTGAAAAATAATAATAATAATAATAATAAGAAGAAGAAGTAGAATAATAATAATAATAATAATAATAATAATTATTATTATTATTATTATTATTATTATAAATTCATTTCTGGTAAATATGAATAGTTAAAATGATAAATGCATGCTAATTTAATTCTCTATTTAAAAAATCTTACTCATTGCCTTTGTGAAAAACTGATGGCAGGAAAATCCCAGCAGAACCAGCAGGATGGAGCAGGATGACATGGCTGCTGATGGAGATGTTGATGCACAGTGTATAATAATAATAATAAGGCGTATATGACCTTGGCACTGAGCGTATTAAACTGATCAGAGGAGAAGGAAGGAGAGTGTGGGTTGGGGACAAGGGCCCCCAGTTTGAAGATAACACAGAGTTTCTTTTTGACTAAAAAAATGAACATCAGCAGTCCCCCTCCTGCCCCCACTCTTTCACCCTTTTCTACAGGAACCTGCTGTGGTTTTTATCTCTAAAACTGATCTGTTTGCTCATTTGTGGATGATTTCACCTCACACATTATTATGCTGATCACACAAATAAATAAAAATGAAAACAGATGTTTAGTACAGCATATTTAATTGCCACTCATAATTCATTTTCAACTGAACATTATTAGTGTAAGAAGAACAGCATCAGAAAAAAAAATTTAAAAGATAGATTCATGATTTTATTTTTTAAGAGAAAAAAGCTGTCCAAAACTATGTGCCCCCACTAAATTAAATCTTTAGAAATAACATCTTAGAATCTTTTAAATAACAATGTGCTAAATTAGGGTATAGGTCCATATGTACAAAGGTTGGTGTATATAGTAATATGTTTGTGCGGGCTCTGAGGCTCAATGGGGGGGTGGGTGAATAGTCCTTGATGGGGTGAGAGGTATCTTTGATAATTCCTCTAGCTCTTTGCAGGCAGTGTTTTTTGTAAATGTTCTCCAAGGTGGGAGAATTTGTTCAAGAAGTGCTGAGAATTTGTTGGGTGGTTTTTAGTGCTGTTGCTGTTCCACACTGAGATGCAGTTGTGAGAATGTTTTTAATGGCACAGCAATAAAAGTTCTCCACTATCCTGGAGCAGAGATTGGACTTTTTTTAATCTCTTCAGATAATATGGTGTGCATTTCTCATCAGGAGAGAAGAGTTCAGTGGCCAGGTAATGTTCTCAGTTTTGTGGACTTCAAGGAAATTGAAACTGGGTACATGCTCAAAAACAACTTTGTTAATGTGAATGGGAGCATGAGTGTGATTGCTAGCTTGTCTAAAATCCACAATGACCTCCTTCACTTTCTTGGTGTTGAGTTCCAGGTTACTGTCCTTACATTGTTGCCTTTTATCAGGTGTACAACCGCGGTGTCATTAGCGAACTTGATAATGCTGTTGGATGCATAGAAAGGCATGCAGTCATAGGTAAAAAGGGGGTATAAGATAGAGGACAATAAGAATACCTGGGGAGCTCCATTGCTGAGATTGAGAGTTGAGGAGGTAAGGTTGTTTAGTCAAACAGACTGTGATATTCTAGGGTAGGAAGTCTAGGGTCCAGTTACAGAGTGGTGAAGAGTGGAGAAAGGGAACGTGGCGTGTGGTGGAACGGGATCTCAGACATAGCAGCTTTCACAAGCTTCTCGGTGACATGGTTATAGTCACAGCCAGACATCCCAGTTCTCTGTTGGTGTGACTTGCTCTCAGTGAAACTGAAAGTGCCACAGCAGCTCATGCAGTCCTTTAGTGGCTGTCTTTTGACCTACAATAAAACAGTGGTGTGCAGTCTGCCTGCCTTTAAAGTCCCTGAGTTGCATGGCATTATCACTCTCACATGCCACTCTCCATGTTAACATCCACACACTTTCTTCAGATTTCCGAACTTCAAGCTAAGCTTTTCAAAATGGGTGTAGGAGAGGTTGCGCTTATTTGGGAGTGAGGCAGTGCTGATTGCATGTGCCCCCTGGGTAGATCCCTTGTCAAATGCATTGGGGGTCAGCAGAGTTGAAGTGATCCTGTTTGAGCACATGTGCCAGTCCCAGTCTCCAGACCTGAAGGCTGCATTGCATGCTTTGCATGCATTGAACAGAAGCAGACTACCCAGTTCATCCAGGACTTCTGATTATGGAACACTATGGTGTTTCTTTAGGTGGTCACCCAATTCACACACATCTGTTAATATGATTCAGAACAGAGTTGTTGTAGGTACTGATATTAGTGTCTGAGTCACTGATGGAAAAATTCACTCTAGTCTGTATATGAAAATGGCTGCTGGAGAGCAGCATCAGCCCCATCCAGCCAGACCTTAACGATGCTGTTTGTTGGCCTCACAAGTTTGATGACTGGAGAATACTTGGGCAGCAGAAACAATGATAGATGGTCAGATTGTCTAATGTGAGGAAGGGGTGTGATGATGTAAGCATCAGTCACAGTTGTGTTTACATAATCCAGGATTTTGTTTCCCTTAGTGATGCAGGATTTTTGGCAGAACAGATCTTAAGTTGCAGTGATTAAAATCCCCAGCAATGAAAAAGGCTCCATCAGGACGCACTGGCTGCAGATTGTTAATGGCAGCAGTTCTGTCATTTGGGGAAACACACAGAGCATCAGCAGAGCAAGGAAGAAAATGTTTACAGATACAGTGCACCTTGTTTTGTAAGCCCCCGCCTCTGTTTTAACCTGTTCATGCTGCTTCTCTTTCAGCCATGAAAAAGGTGTGCCCCTCGATTTTTAGTATGTTGTTTGGGATGCCAAAGTTGAGCCAAGTTTCAGAGAAAACCATGAAATTTGAAATTGCAGTCCATGATCATTCTTTGTATGAGGGTCTAAATCATGAGCTGATCCACTTTGTTCACCAGGGACCACACATTAGCTAAAAAGCACTGGGTTTAGCTTTCGCTTAGCCCAAAGTCCTGTTTTCTTCATCTTTGTTTACAGTCTTTGCACCAGTGCCAAGATCTTTTTTTAGACCTTCAGTCTAAAAAAAGATCTTGCTATGTTGAGGCTTCCTTACAAGTTCTGGTGGTCAAAGGTAAAATTGAAATCCAAAACAGAGTTTCTGCAGATGTGATTGACAACCAAAAATGACTGTCTGTCATAGATTAAACTTGCGAAACATGCAGGATAATAAAGGGTAAACTTGAGAGGTACATTTTCTAAAGAAAATGTGAGTGGTGCTTGCTGTGGCATCATAGACATAGCTATGATGTCATAGCTGATGTTGGTCTCAATGTTACTGTAAGTCTATAGGACTTTTTGGGGCGGTTAAGAAAAGCTCCTTAGAAAAGTCATAGCACCCCATTCCTGAACAAGGCGCACGATTTGACACCTCGTTCATGGGTCTACGACAAACAGTGCGGGACTAGTTACATGCCAAACTTTTGTACGCTTCACAAGCACCACTAATAAGCACAAACACATTAAATCTATAGAGATACTAAGCCTCACAGTGTGTACGTGCCACTATCTTGGTCTACATCATGCATCATGAATGAACTGGAATGAATCATATTTTTTTGGAAAGGGGAATGTCTGGCCATGCAAGTCTACCTCTGAATGGCTCAACAAAACAAAAATAAGGTTTTGGAGTGGCCTAGTCAAAGTCCAGACATAATGGGGTTGAGTGACAAGGACACTTATGGATGAGTGACAAGGACACTTAAACACACCAATATTGGCGTGGTGGTATGTATCTTGTATGCTACTAAATGTATAAAACTAAATACACTGTATTAATATATTAACTGTATTTGTTGTATGTACTGGGTGGTTCAAAAGTTTGCATCAATAAGCATTTTCCTAATATGGAATCTTTTTTTTTCCTTTTATTTCAGACTCAAGATGGTTTTAAAATTACCAATTAAACATCATGTAAAACTTGTTCTTATGCACCCTAGACATGATTCTTCATATGCTTATGCTTATGGATCAAAACTTTCAAGCTAATCTGTATTAAGTGGTGCTTAAGTTCACATCTTGTGGACTTCTGATTCCAAGCTGCCAGTGCTGGGACTCTATAAAATCCATAACTGTAAGTCATTTTAGATAAGGTTTTTTTGTCAAATCCTATAAATGTAAATGTATTAAGTGGAGTGCCTTGCATAAATGCATAAGGAAAATCTATTGTTTGCAAAATTTCATTATTTGCCTGTTAATTTTTAATTATTGTAATTTGGTATTAATGTCTCAAGATCCATTAATTCATGAAATCCTGAAATTAGTTATATAATTGTTTGAATGGAATTGGCTTGTGAACAATTACATGAAAGTCTTGTTTTACCTCAGTATCAATGCACCTGTTCCTGAAGAAAACAGGAGATTGTTAGAGAATATACCAAACAACTATTTATTAAAAACAAATAATAATAATAATAATAATAATAATAATAATAAATAAATAAATTATGGAAAGAATAAGACACCACTGCAATTTAGCCTAAGGCTGGTCAACCATGAGCCAACAGTCAGTGACTATGTAAAGAGGAGAACAGTCAGAAGCTATGAGTTATAAATCAGCTTTAATTCATGCAAAAGATCAAATAAACAAGTGCATGCAGTTATAGTATGTTTAACAAAACGTGTTGGCCTGTTTGATGCACCATCATTTGCTTTAAGTAATATGTAGATAAAATGAAGACTTCTGCAAAATAATGATGGACAGATGTTTAGGCTGAAGTTTGGGTGCTTTCGATGCCCTTCTTCACCCAGTCTTTCTCGGGGTCCGCACAAAAACGAAAACCTCTTTTTGTTGTAAAACTGCAGGGGCAAAAATATATGGTTTATTAAATTAAATATTCAAACCTTTTAAGAGAATTGTTAAATGAGTAACAAAATACATACATGACTCCAGGAACTGCACAGTCAAATCTTGTTTCCTTATAAGCAACAATATTTGATACAGGGAACATTTTTTTATAAAATTCAAAACAGCATTCTGATGCCCCATCTGCATCTGTGTCAAAACATTTCATTGTTTGGTCATTTATTTTAGACTAAATGCTAAAGTTAAATAATATTCATGAGTCTATTTATACTATCTGTTGAATTTGGTCCATAAAGTCTAAATCAGAAATAATTATTGTAAATATAAATCAAATTACTAGTATATAGTGAAAAGACAAAAGCACTTTTATCCAGACAGGTTTCTCAGTAACTAAACTTATGTTACTGCATGTTATGCTATAACTGGGAGAATAATAGTTTATATATATATATAATATTACCATGATGCCTGTTAAATATGGGTCTTTAAAATTATAAAGTTTAATAAATAAAATAGAATTTAAATAAAAGAGGATTGAAAAAAGGCAAAAATCTTACTATTTGCCATTGTGAAGGACTGGAGGCAGGAAAGTCCCAGCAGAACCAGCAGGAGAGAACAAGAGAACATGGCGAATGACGGAGATGATAATTGTTTGATGCGCAATGTACTGTATAAGAATAATGCAAATATGGCATTGAGCTTTTTAAGCTGATCAGGGAGATGGTAGATGAACATTTTACACACTCTGTCATCCTCAAATTGCGCCTCCTTCTCTAGTACCCGGATGTGGTTTTCACTTAAAGCAAAAAAGATCTGAGCTATCTTTGACACTTCACAGAACACTTCACATTACACAACCATGTTTATGACACACAACACACAAATAAAATAGACAAATAAGCTTTATTAGAGGATATTAAACCATAAATATAAACACATTAAAACAGCACAGTCACAATACAGTATAATTTTATTTAAAATTAATTTCAACTGAAACAATACTAGTACAAATTATCATTACCACTTATCCCACATGTGGTATGTTTACTAGTGCGAGTGCAACTAAACTTCAAAGTTTCTAAACTTCAAAGTGACTGATTAGATAGACATAGAATTGTGAACACCAGGAAGGCAGAAGGACCATAATCACCAAAGTTTTACCAGTCAATAATGCCCCTTGCTTTAAGCAATCTATCTTCCTTCCTATCCCAAACAAACATCAAGCCTCCTGATTCAATATGGTACCCATCTCAGGGGAAAGAATGGACTAAAACCTCTTTGTCAGCAGGTGAGGTGAGTAAATCTAAATGCAGAACAGGGAATAGAGCAAATGTTAAACAGTCTGGTTATTCTTGACCATGCATGGGTCGAAGCCATGATTTCAAATTCATAGAATCAGCTGAGGGAAACTCTGAGTGAATGTCTTTTGCAGAATGTGGAAATTACTGTTATCCTGGCACAGGATCATCTCCTCCAGGAAGGCCCAGCCCATTATCATCAACAGGACCACAGGGGAGAGTGTGAACAATTTTCAGTTCACATCATGCAGGGCCTGTCATGGTCCTGCCACAATGACACTGTGGAGAAGAAGGGCTGGCAACATCCCTCCCAATTTAGACACTTGATGGACTTTAAACTGCTTCCAAGGTGCTAAGGCGCAACTACACCTGCATCAGAAACACCATAGTCTGGCTTGGGAACAGTACCAAGCAAGACAGACAAGCTCTCCAAACAGCTGATACACCGCCACCGAGTTCCCTGACCTGCAGTCCATCAATACCAATCAATGCTGAACCAAAACCAGGAAGACAGTGAAGCACTCCAGCCGTCAATGGAACAATAGACTCTTTTCTCTGTTTCAGTCAGGAAAGTTCTTCAGTTTCCTGAAAGCCAACAAAAAATGTGTATAAGCTTCTTCCCATGGAACATAACCAGCCCTCTTAAAACAATTGGACTTTCCTATAGCATAGTCATTGCTGTGAAAAAAAATATTGTACCCTCTCTTTTTTTTTTTGCATATTTTTCACACTTCATTAATAATCATGAAATGATTGCTGCCAGACCTGTTGACTCAAGGCTTGTTGCTAAAAGATCTCACATCATGTCACAATCTAAAGAAACAGATGAGAAACAAAGTATTTGACATGTATCAAGCTATTTCTATGGCTTTGGGAGCTACAGTGAGAGCCATTATCAACAAATGTAGAAAACATGGAACAAATGGAAAAAAGAACATCAAACCCACAGTCAAAAATGGTGATGGTAGTGTGATGGTCTGGGGCTTTGCAGCTTCAGGATCTGGATGACTCACCATAGTTAATATAACCACAAATTCTGTGTTCTAACAAAATATCCTGAAGGAGAATGTCTGGCCATCAGTTTGTGACCTCACTTGGGTTATGCAGCATGACAATGATCCGCAACAAACCAGCAAGTCCATATCTGAAGGACTCAAAAAAAAAATAGTTAAGGTTTTGGATTGGCCTAGTCAAAATCCAGCCTTAAATCCAACTGAGATTATCTTAAACCAGAACTAAAACACAACATATGCTGGTATAATTGCTGGTCAAGCTGGTGACCAGTTATGCTGGTCTATTCTTTTTTTTTCAGCAGGGTTTTTCATGGCACTGTTCAAATATTTATTGAGGCTCTACTTCATCTGGAGTGGATTTACCTGAAGGCCTTCATATGAGAAGTATTTTACCCCTTCTGAACACTGTTGTGTGGTTTGTGGACTGTACTGACAGAACAGAAGACCAAGCTAGGTCAGAAAATCAGGGTGACAAACTCCCCTCACTGTAGGAAATTTATGACATGAGTTATCAGCCAGCAGTGATATCAGGCATCAAATTCAAAACCCTGATGCTTGCCTACAAAGCTAAAAATGTCAGTACAGCCAAGTCTCTGGAAATCTTTAAAAAACGACTAAAGACATATCTGTTTCTTCAGTACTTGTGTTATCATCCCCCCAGCGTGTGTAGCGAGATTTATTGTGTGCGCGAGGCAGGATTTGAGCCGCACATCAAATGCTTCGCGCACACAATAAATCTCGCTTTTCCATATTACGCGCATTGTCTGTTACAATAGCGATGCAATGGTTTGGCTTTTTAAGACCCCACTCTGTGACAGCTTCTTGTAAAACTTTAGCGATGTTTGCCCCTGTGTGTTATTCAAAAAGTGGGCGCGTCTGCAGTACAAAATGTACCATTTCCCAATTACTGTTGATAATGTGGGCTGTAATTGTGATATAGCTCTGCGTACACCTAGAAGTCCAACCGTCAGTAGTTATGGCGATGGTTTCTGCCTCTTTCAGAGCCTGCACAACGTTTACCTTGCACTCCTTGTAGAGGGTCGGGACCACCGTGTGAGTAAAATGTGTGCGTGACGGGATGGCATACTTTGGTTCCAGTGTGTGGATGAGTTGCCGAAATCCCAGATTTTCCACCACAGAAAATGGTCTCATATCGGCTGCAGTGAAAATGCAGATGTCTCTTGTTATTGCCGAGGATCTTGCATTGGATGGTGGAAGTTTACCTGCAAAGGCATTTGTTATGTTTGTTTGCCCTTTCATGCGAACTGAATTGCTTTCCGTTTTCTTCACAGGCGCAGCTTTTAGTAACGAGCTGTGGTTGTTTTCTAAATGCTTTTGCATACTGCTTGTGTTAGCAGAGGTGTACTGTATTAATTTCTTACAGTGTTTGCAAATTGTCTTTGTCTTGTCATTTTTTCGCCATTTCGTATTTGCACAAGGAATCCAAAATGTTGCCACACCAACGATTTGAAAGTTGCGGGCACATCTTCGATCCTTACTTCTCCCTCACACTCCATCATGCCAATAATGCAAGGATATTGTCATGTTCTTGCGAGACCAGACGCATCTCGCGAGACAAATCTGATCTCGCGAGATCTCGTACCACGAGATCTCATCACACTCCCAATAGTGATAGAGCTTTTATACGAAGAAAAGACATATTTACTCATTATTTTTGCCTGCACTAATATGGTGGAGACATTGGCAATAAAACTAACCATGCCTGCTCTCCCACAATTCAAAGCTTTAAGGATGTGAGAGCTCCAGTTGAACTACAGTGTGCATCATAAAAGGAATGGGCAGGCAGATTTGCAGAGTTGGCAAAAAGAGCAGGCTGAGAGCAGTTACAAAACAGCCAGAGTCCTATTTACAGGCAGATTCAGGAATAGAATGGAATGAAGAGCTCAAGCACAATACAAAGGGACAATCTGTCAAAGAGTGGACTGTGGATATAGAATATGTAGTGCAAAAAGGAAGGTCAATTGGAAACAGGTGGGTGAAATGCAATTTAAAAAATCTACTTAATACTACAAACAGAAGTTGATCCAGACAGAGGTGAACTACAACTCATCAGCCACATTTCCCAGATGTGCCTCCAATTTGTCCCCACTGCTCTCATAGATGTTGTGTGACATCAGTGGCGGCCAGTCAATAAGGGGCACAGGGGCGCCGCCCCCTTAAAGTTAAGCAAACAAGAATGCTACTTTAACATGTAATTATTACCATAATAAATATTTATTTTAATAATGAAATAAAGTAATTTAGTAACAGTATTCCAGTAACCCTCCCACTTTTGTTCTTAGTGAATCAATATTGTTTTAAAATATCTGGGCTCATGTGATTGGATCATTCTCAACGAGTCTTATTAATGGTTAGCAGATTGTTAGTTAATGTATTGAATAGTAATTGATGTGGAAGCAGCTAAATATGAGAAGAAATTCTGTAATTTCTTTGCTAAAATACCTCTTTGCAAGGCGATCGAGCGAGGAAAGAAAAACTGTTAAAGAGCTTGGACCAGATTGACCTGATCATCTAATTAAGCAGCAGTCAAGTGCGGCCGAGTTTACACACGGTTGTTTTCCAGCACTTCTTATGGCAAGCGGAGCTGGTTGACTGGATGCGATGTGAGTCATGCCTTTATTTTATACTAGTAGTAATGATGCTCAACCACCTGATAAATGGGTATTTACAGGCGATTATTAAAAGTTTAATTTTAATCTTAAGTTTGCGCCCCCCCCAAAAAAAATTTGCACCAGCCGCCACTGCGTGACATGCAACTTACCAATACTATCAAGTCCACAGAATGCACCTTCTACAGACACTTTTGCTTGACATAGTTTGTAACTGAACAGTTTGCTTGTTTGTTATGCCATGTCTTCCAACACTAAACCATTGGAATTCTTCAGTTTACAGTGGAAAAAAGCATTCTACACATGCCTTTCTAGGAAGAAGAAGGCTTTGCCTCTCTAATGTACATTTATGCCCCAAATACTGTTGTTTTGATTGACCAGTTGTCCAACATCAGAGAGTGGAATATGTGTGGTCCTGCAATACCACAGGGCAGCATCAGGAATGCACAGCATTGACTGGAGAAATGGCAAAATGTCTATTGATGTCAGTTGTTGGTGCAGCCCTTCTCAACAGCGCCTGATGAGTAAAATGTAATTTCAAGGGATCACTATAATTCAGTGTCAGAGAACCTAGAAACCACTAAACCACTTAAACTGGCTTGTTTTTATTGGCCAGGCATACATGGCAATGTACACATGTGGTGTGCAACATGTTGTGAATGTCAGCTGGTGACTGCTCTGGTCACCACAAAAGCACCATTGCACTTATAACTATTAGCTTAGGTCAACACCTAAAACATTGACAAATACCTCATCAGGCCATTAGATTGAACTGCAGGAGGGTTTTTCTTTGTGTTGGTTTAGGCAGACTATGCAATCTGATCCCCAGAAACAGGGAATCATCTATTGAGTCAGAATCTCAAAAAAAGGTTCTGACTGATTAATGCAGTGCTTTCATATCACAGAAAGGATAGGAAGCCTCCCCATGGTTTTCCTTATTGGAGTTGTATGTAATTAAGCCCCGTGATGTCCTCAATCTCATTAAAAAAACATATGAAAAGGGAACTTATACAAGCAAAAATGAAATTCAGTATATATATATATTTAAGACAAATCAGTATAGGTTTTAATTAATTGCTTTATTATTTATTTGTTTCTTTTATTTTACGAGTGTACTCTTTTGGTGGTAAACATGATATTTGTAAGTCTCATGGTACCTCTGAGCCTGTTCTTAAAAGAACCCAGAGTTTAGTAGATAACATACCAAAAAAAAAGTATTTTAAATTCATTTAGTAAGATACTGTAGATAGATAGATAGATAGATAGATAGATAGATAGATAGATACAGAATACATTTATTTATGTCTTATGTAAGTGAAATGAAGCATTCTGCCAAATAAAGATAAATTAATGGACAGTGGTTTTAATTTGGTGCCTTAGTCTGTGCTGAGGTCAAACTTTTGATGATCTGCTGCTCCCACTGCACCCCAGGATCTGCACACAAGCGTCTATGCTCTTTTGTCATAAAACTGGTGAGAACAAAAGATATGGGTCATTTTAGAGCTGTAATAGTGTCAAAGTAAATAAGCAAAATAAATGATAAAATAAAGAAAACATACATGACTCCAGGAACTGTACAGTCGACTCTTGTTTCTTTATAAGCTGCAATACGTGATACAGGGATTGATTTTTTGGGAAATGCAAAACAGCATACTGATGCTCCACTTGCACCTGCACCAAACCATCAAATTACTTGGCAATTAATTTCAGTTAAATTGAATTCATTTTTAATTGTCTAATGTATATATGAAATTAGATATATTTTGGTGTCAATAAAGTGAGAGGCTTTTTATTATAATTTTTTTTTTTTTTGACTGAATATGATTGGAAAATTAACCAAACCACCTGGGTATAATTAAAACACAAAAAAACATTTACCCAGAAAATTCTGTATAAGTCTAAGTAATGGGACATGTGTTATAATGTGATAGATGGTCGTTCTTATGATATTATCTTAATGACTTGTAAATGTGGATCTTTAAAATGATAACAAAGTTCAATAAATAAAATAGAATTGAATACATAAATGGTAAAGAAAAAAGAACAAAATCTTACTCAGTGCCATTGTGAAGGGTTGAAGGCAGGAAAGTCCCAATAAAACCAGCAGAAGAGAACAGGAGAATATGCCGGCTGCTGCTGCTGCTGCTGCTGCTGCTGATAATAATAATGATGATGATGATGATGATGATGATGATGATTATGATGATGATGATGATCGTTTGGTGCACAGTGTATAGTGTGATTTAACCGTGGCACTGAGCTTGTTAAGATGATCAGAAGAGGAGGAGAGAGAGTGTGGGCTGAGGACACAAGCAGTTTGAAGATGACAAAGTTTCTTTTTGACCAAAAAAAGAACATCCAACCCCTGCCCCACACCGCCACCTCTGCAGAAACGCAGCTGTGGTTTGCACTTATAACAAAAACTATCTGAGCAGTGCTTTACAGTTCTTTGACAATTTTGCTTTACATACAACTGCGCTAATAAAACACATTAATAGAATTAAAGACCAATGAGTTTCATTGGAGGATGTGAAACAGTGAATCTAAACACAATTTAAATTGACTCAAAACACTAGAAATACGTATAAGATATAATGTACACAACATTTTAGGAGAGCAAACACCAGGAAGTCACTTCGGGTCAAGTCCTCAGAGCCTGTGCTGCCCTCTTCAACCTCTTTCCAATGCAAAACTTCATAAGGAGGCATGGAAGCAGCTCTACTTCCTCAGCAGATATAGGAAAGTCATCTAAGATCTCCAGAAACATTTACAGTGGAGAGCATTTCAACTCTGCTGAGCATTGCTCTGTGGTTTGGTAACTGTGATGCAGTGCACAGGACAGGAAATCATTACAACAAGCGACAGTTGTGTCATCAAGGATTCCTCCCACACTGCCCACTCACTTCTAAACTCTGGTAAATGATACAGCAGCACTACTTCTCCTTAACACTTCCACCTCCACCTTTTCCTTACGTACTGTGAATGCACAAATGCTATGCGTGTACTTTTACAGGAATAACCCAATAATTTCAGCAGTTAATATGTACAGTATATAACCTTAAACACCTCATGCAATGACCAGGGTGCACTGCCTCTACATCTTTCCCTTTTACATATTATATATTTTTTTATTTTAGTATAGTTGTTATATTACCCCAAATCTATGCAATATATTTCACAATTTTTAAACCTGTCCTTAATATATAAGTTGTTTCTAGAGTCTGTGCATATGCTAATAAAGTCTCAACTAACTACTGTGCCTCATTTTCCTTTAAGAATGTATAGGTCACTTCAGTATCAGTACTCTTTTAAACTTCCTTAAAGCTATTTATCCCTCGTTGCTAATTAGCCATTGTACTTTAGCATAATGAGTATCACAATATCCTGCTAAACATTTATACCTCATCTCAATATATTTTATCTCCACATCCCTCATGCATAATTTTTCCATAATATTTATTCCCTATATTTTATTTATCCATGCAGTAGTCTCAACCTTTAACTGTTTAATTTCTATTTCTATATGACTTTCTTTAAACTTTTCTCTTTGTATGAGACTGATTTATTTGCCTTAATGCACCATCAACAACCATCTTAAGTGTCTGACGAGAGGCTAGGAGTAATTATTACTATCATTATTTTGTGTGAATCATGTTTCTGTAAGTAAACACCAACATTATTGAGTAACAATTCCTTTATTTTCTGCAGAATATCAAATAAATTAGTCCATGCATAGTGTGTGTCTGTGTGTGTGTGTTTGACAAAAAGCTTTGACCTGTCACATATGCCATCACATAATATGTAGGTAAAATACAGCATTCTGCAAAGTGAAGCTTATTTCACGGAGAGATGTTTTCATTTGTTGCCTGAAGTTTTACTTTTGATGAGTTTCTTCACCCATTCCACCTCAGGGTCTGCACACATGCGAAAACCCTTTTTTGTTGTGAAACTGCAAAGGAAACAATATATGGATCAGTGTAGAACTGCAATAATCACAAAATATATTTTCAAACCTTTCCCAAAAAAAGAAGCAAGATGAAAACATACATGACTCCATTAATTGGACACTCCAATCTTGTATCTTTATAAGTGACAATGTTTTCTTCTGGAAATGGTTCCTTTTGAAATGCAAAACAGCATTCTGATGCCCCATTTGCATCTATGTGAAAACATTTTGTTACTTGAAAATTGACTTCAGAAAAAAAGACAAAAATGAAATAAATATTTGATGGTAAGCTACAGTAAATCAGACAAGTGAACATTTAAAACACAAACAGCACATGTTTGACAAGCTAGGTGAAAATGAAATGTATGTGAGATGAGAATGAAATTTATTTAATGCAAAACTTATTTAAGTTTGCTCTATGAAAAAGGCTAAAATCTTACTCTGTGCCATTGTGAAGGACTGGAGGCAGGAAAGTCCCAGCAGAACCAGCAGGAGAGAACAGGACGACATGGCAGCAGATGGAGCTGCTGATAGCTTTGATGAGTTATGCATCAATAATAATGCAGATGTAACCCTGGCACTGAGCTTATAAGGTGATAAGAGAAGGAGGAGTGTGTGGTGTGTGTGGGGAGGAGGGCAGTTTGAAGTTGATGAAAGATGCCACTTTGAGCATTTGAAAGCAAACTAACAAACCAGATGTCTTCTACAAGAATCTGGTTGTGATTTTCACTAAAAGAGAGAAAGATCTCTGCAGCATTTTAACACTTTGTGAAACAATTTTACACGCACACGCACACACACAAACAACTGATTTAACTACACAGATGACTAAATTAAAGACAAATAATTTCTACTGGAGTTAACAGTAGAACTAAACACACTGAAATCACACAAAGGCTATAACTAACACTGGACTGTTTATCCAGTTTAAACCTTATAATCCAGTGTACCTCATTTTTTATTAGAATTAAATAGAATTGTCATTCTCCTTGTTTCAAAGTGCATGTTAATAACTTTGGGGAGAGTGTAAAATGGAACTATATTTCTGGAAGCAGATACACTTCCATGGTGAATTGTTTTTTCGCTACCTTGCAAAGCCTTTCTCCTTATTGTGTCTTCCACAAATGTGATTTTAGTTCTGCCAGAGTCCCTGCTTGCATATTGCACTAAATGCACATGCACCTTATTCATTAGGAGACTGTAAGTATCCCTAACTCTCTCTCTCTCTCTCTCTCTCTCTCTTTCTCTGTTAAGCTACAAATGGCACTCCTAAGTTGCTAGTGCTTCCCATCCATTCTGCCCTCTGGACTGACAGCACTTGGTGCCCGGTTTCTGGTTCCACTTTTCCACGAAGACGATCCTGTGCTTGGCTGATGCAGACAACTGTTTCTCTGAGGACTTGTGCCTTCAGTCGCTCAATAGTTCAGGACTGGAGTTTCCTACAGTCTAACTGAGCCTCCAACAACGAACTGGACTCAATTTTCACTTAAACACATCTCCTGTTATACTGAACTTCCAGTCTCACACAGTATGACTGCAGATCAATCCCTGCAGGATGGGTTCTCTGTTGAGTTTGGTTCCTCTCAAGGTTTCTTCCTATTACCATCTCAGGGAATTTTTCCTTGCCACTGTTGCCGCCATCCTCGGCTTGCTCATCAGGGACAATCTTATCATTTTGATTCATAAGCATTCACATTTCTTACAAACTAAAATAATTATTTTGATTGTGTAAAGCTGCTTTGCGACAATGTCAATTAAAAGCACTATACAAATAAAATTGAATTGAATTGAATTGAGAGGAACCAGACTCAACAGGGAACCCATCCTCATTTGGGTGATAACGGATAACAGGAATTATTTAATGACATCATGTGTGTTAAGTTGCTGGAAGTTCAGTATAACAGAAGTTGTCCAAGGTATCATGGAGTCCAGTTTAGCACAGGGATGTGTCAGCAGGTGCAGAGGACAGAGGGGGGTCTGGATCACTTGGAGCTCAGGAGCAGCATGTGTAGATCCAAACCATCTTGAAGCAGAATCTAGCTGGAGGTGGTCCTTCTCTGGATGCCTCAAGATCCTTGCAGAGTTGGCCTCTGCCTACTGGAGCTGACACAATCTCCAGATGCCTTGGGATGGGTAGAGAAAGGAAGAACAGGTGGAAAAGAATTAGCGTATATGCCGTTCAGGATATTAGCAGCACTAAATAGGAGTGGGCATTTAGATATACTGCAGTACAAGGTTATGGAATGAATTATGCGTATACCAGATTAAAGAGATGTGTCTTGAGTCTACTTTTAACCTGGTAGACTGTGTCTGAGCCCCAAACACTGTCTGGAAGACTATTCCAAAGCTTAGGAGCTAAATATGAGAACGCCCCTTTTGTAGATTTTGATATTCTGGAAACCAGAAGTCCAGAGTTTTGTGATCCTAAGGAGTGTGGTGGATTGTAATGTTTCATAAGACTGGCTAGATACATGGAAGCTAAACCATTTAGGGCCTTGTACTGTTTGTTGTAATGCTAGTTTGTAATTAATTCTAAACTGAACAGGTAGCCAGTGCAGGGGTGATATTATTGGAGTTATATGATCATATTTTTTCAATCTAGTGAGAACCCTGGCGGCTGCATTTTTAACTAAATGTAGCTTGTTTATTGAGGATGCAGGACAACTACCTAGTAATGCATTACAATAGTTTGGAGGTCATGAATAGATGAACCAGCTTTTCTGCATCAGATAATGATAAAATGTTCCTAAGCTTGGCAATATTTTTAAGGTGAAAAAAAGCTGTAAGACTAGTATCGAGATGCAGCCTTGGTCTGAAGATAAAAAAAACAATCATTTGTGATTTTAACTAGTTTCTGTACTATGATGGGGTCTGAAACCTGACTGAAATTCTTTGAGGATATTGTTTTCCTGTAAGAAGGCACATATTTGAGCTAATAATACCTTTTTCTAATATTTTTGATATAAACAGAACATTTGAAATCTGTCTGTAATTTGTTATTTCATTCGGGTCTAAATTAGATTTTTTAAGAATAGGCTTACTAACTGCCAACTTGAAATATTTAGGGATGTGACTTAAATATTGTGAGGAATTAATAATGTTTATAAGCGGCTCACCAGCTGTATCTATCACTTCTTTTAAAAATCTAGTTGGGATTGGATCTAACAAGCACGTTGTTGATTTAGCCTTGGTGATAGGTTTGTACAGCTCTTCCTGTCCTATACTTGTAAGCATTAAAAATCTAACTGTGGAGCTTTAGGCTTGGAATACGAGATGCTGTTAGAGGTTCAACATCCATTATTTTTTTCTTAATACTATAATTTTTTTCATTAAAGAAATTCATAAAATCTTCACTACTAAATGGTGATGGAGTACTCTCTGCAGATATATTATGTTTTGTTAATCTAGCCACGATACTAAATAAGAACCAGGGATTGTTTTGGTTTCTTGATATCAGTTGGCTTAGATGCTCGGTCCTAGCAGCTTTTAGAGCCTGTCTATAGCTGGACATACTGTCTTTACACGCGATTCTAAAAACTTCTAATTTAGTTTTCCTCAACATTCGCTCGAGAATACAGGTTGCTCTTTTGAGGGCGAGCATACTGTAGAACTATTGAACTACGGTGCAGGTGTTTTATATCTCACCTTTTTTTAATCTGATTGGAGCAACAGTGTCTAATGTACTGGTAAAAAAAAAAGTACCTATGCTGTTAGTTAATTTATTTAGATCGTCTGCATTTAGGGCTCTAGTAAAGTGTTGGGACAGATCCGGCAGATTACTTGTGAATTTGTCTTTAGTGGTCGGATTAATGTTTCTACTAAATCGATGACATGGGGAGGCATGGCTAATCTGTTCTACAGGTACTGTAGGGTATATAGTAAGAGGTGATGCTCTGTGATTGTCATGAACGTGGGTCGAGATGGATCAAAGTGCAGCGTGACTCGTGCAGGGATGCGGAGACGTGGAGAGCCGACGAGTGAATGGAAACGTCGCGCAGGTTGGAAGCTTTCTCGTGGTCGGGGGCGAGCAGAGTTCAGTGCCAGAAAGACGAGGGAAAGTCCGTGATCCGAGTTCGTAGT
>JAOTRS010115359.1:0-17673 GCA_028565755.1 Dinotopterus cunningtoni
TTTTTGGTTACACAACCCCTCTGCCTCTATGCCTGCTCTCTCCGCCCACGGCGTTTTACACCTGCCATTACACCCCGAACGTGACATCCTCCTTGGTTGCTAGGTGCTGACATCATCTCAAAACGTAGCTACAAAAACAAAGACTATCCCTCCTTCCCGCCAAAAAACAAAAAATCGATTACCCCACCCCATGCACCTCAACCAACATTTTTATTACATTCTATTATTATTATTATTTTATTTTATTTTATTTTATTTTATTTTATTTTTTTAGAGCTGTCTAAGCAGATAAAACTAATGTTTGATGTTTTTTTCAGATCATATCTGAGTCTTCTTTTACCTGTGGTCCTACATTGGCTATAAATCCAATACGTGGCCCTGAAATTTAAATCCATGTGATGAGTGCTAATAACTCCTGCTAAAACACCATAAGCAAGGTGCCTGTCTCCCTTCTTTCTTCTGGACCTCTAAAAATACAGCCGACTAACTTCTCGCCGTCCTCCAGAGCAAAATCTTAATTGTGTTTTCGCTAAAATCTGTTGCATGAAATGAATGAGCGGTCACACAAACTCATGATGCGTTGTAACTCAGATGCAATCAAAGATGTATTGATTTTCAGAGGACAGACGCGTCCACGAATCGGGTCAAATAAAATTTATTTGTAATTATGAATGTGAACCGTCATGTAAATCCGATCTGTACAATAAATCCGATCTGACCAAAAAAAAAACAAAACGAAACAGAATTTAACAATATGGCTTGTAATGTAAATGTAGACTTTGTCTAACAGTCATTCGCTGTCCTAATGACTCGTTTCATCAATCTTGACACCATGATGGTATAAGACACAGGTAATGTAGATGTCTGTTTGATATAAGGCTGTGTTATTACACTTCCCAAGCTGGCATACATTAGAATCAGCATGATCAACAGTCTTTACGAGAAAAGGAAAACCATATAAGACCTGACATAATGTTGGAATAAACAATTATAAAACTAATGTAAAATCGCCACCCTGGCTGGACTGCACAACCTGTGTGTTATTTGAGCATGTTAAGACCTACGTATGTGTGTGTGTGTGTGTGTGTGTGTGTGTGTGTGTGTGTGTGTGTGTGTGTGTGTGAGTGTTAACATTTGTTATGTGTACGTGTGTACAAGAGGCCGCAGATGATCGAAAAGCCTCACACTATGATGTTACTCAATGTGATGTCACTAAACAACCGAACGTGTCACTGAATATAATGTCACACAATATAATGCCACACAGAAAGTTATTAATAATTTTTCAGCATACGTTCAAGACATTATCACGGCTGACCCGTATTAAAAATCCCTTCACAATTTTGCATCCTCAATGTCTTTAGATCACATCGGCCTGGTTATATATCAAAATTCATCAGGTGCATTCGACCCAAAATAACCAGCCTCCTGTAGATTGAGCCCAGGACATGCGAAAATTGTTCAGCTCAATGAGCTCTAAATGTTTACCGAGTTCTGTGTGCATACTTGAAAGTGTGTATGAGCTATGCAGCAAAATCTCTTGTGAGGGCCCCTGAGGGCCACCGGCATAGATTGTGGCCCCCAGACTCTCAGACATCCGAATGGCAGCAGATTTAAACATGTCTGCCAATTTTCATGAGTTTTTAAGCATGTTGAGACCCCCAAAAAGCCCAAAAGAGTGGAAAAAAAAAATCCTTAGGAAAACAAGAGGGTCCGGCGCACCCTACAGTGCTTGGACCCTCATTAAAGTGAGTTCTCAGAAAAGGTGTGTTGTGTAGCCCTATAACCAAATAAGTCCTTATAACCATTTATAGAGATTTATGTCAATTGTCATGAAAACAATTTAAAGAAGTGTTATGTAGCCTATTGAGCACTTTCCTTAAGTTAAGCAAGGTTCATATAGTTGCTGATAATGTTTCTGTAACGTCATGAAATAGTTATAGCTGGGATTTCTGTTAAGATTCCCTTAAGATTTATGTCCGTTGTCATTCAAGGCTTTTGATAGTGCTATAAAGCTTTATGATCACTGTCCTGAGTAAGTCTCCTTAAGAGGTTTTCACTTAGGCAAATGGCAATGTCATGATACTGTACTGGCAGTTATCATCATTATAAACATTTATGTAGCTTTTTGTCAGTTCTCAAGAAAGGCTCATAGAGGGGTTATGAAGCACTATGATCACTGACGCTAAGCCAAGTGAATTTACTATGGGGGAAAAATAAGGGAGAGCTAAAACGCCTTTAATCAAGCTTATATGGAAAAGAAGCCTGCACATTTTATGGTCCCTTGGCTGATCCATAAAATCCCCAAAAATCCGATTTCCTGCTTCCTTTATTTTTCTTTCATTATTCCTAACACCCCGCTGAGATTTTCTCTTTTTTGTTCCCTCTGGTAATGTACATCTGATTCGCAAATACAATTTCAGTTGTTCAATATTAAAGCATCAATAAAAGCATCCTAGTTCCGTCTCTCTAAGCATAACTCTGTTAACATGCTATTTCCATTTCTTGCCCAGAATATTGACTTTTTTTCCTCCTGCTCACGAAGAAAGCAGTGGTTTTCTTCCTTATTTGCTTTTTTTATTTAATGTAAATTTATTCGCTGAATTGGTGTAAGATTTGGTGCTAAATGCATTTATATTCCATAGATTCCTCAGCTAAATGCTAAAGTCTTAGGGCGTCCATCTTATTAATGTTAATATATCCATGGTGTCTATTTCTGTTCAAAATGCAACATGTTGTTGGATATTTAAATGTATTTTAATTTTATTATCACTGCAAGCTTTGTTTGTTTTAGATTAGTCACATAAAGCTTAAATGGTTAGAACGAATACAGATGGCTAAAACTAGCCCTCGGTACTATTGCAAATTAAACATTTTTGCCACATTTCAGTATAAAAAAAGCAGGGATTTAATTTTAAATACTTTCAACAATGTCCAGGAACAATTTTATAAAATGTAATAAACAAGCATCCAATAAGGACAGGGGTCAGCTGAGTGGTAAAGGCATTGGAATACTGATCGGAAGGTCCCGGGTTCAAACCTCACCATTTGCCACGGTTGGGTCCTTAACTGTCCACTTGGCACATCCTTGTGGTTTGCCTTAATATCTGTGGCAGTTACTTATGAGGTCAATTCAATTCTATAGTGCTTTTTTGTCATTGTCAAAAGCAGCTTTACAGAATCAAAAGAAGGTTGACAGCTCAACGCCCGACTGGAGGGGATGAAGGATCTTGTTCATGGTCCATCAGTGGCTGTCCAGTGGCGGCGGTGCTCAAACCAGGGACCCTCCGGTCATCAGGCTTAACCACTTAGCTACCCCTCCACCCCCTAACCAACCCCCCTACACTCAGATTTATCATGCGATAAAAATGTGAGTCACCCTGAATAAGGGCATCTGCCAGGTGCTGTAAATGTAAATAAGGAGATGAACAACTTTTTAATAATTTGATTAACATTAATTGTGTGTTACACCTCACCATCCTTTTTTTATCTTTATCCCATGAGCCTTTACCTGACACAATCCACACATCTGGAAATACATCGCAAACTATTTTCTCGCTGTTGGAGGTTTCCAGATGCTGTTGAAATCCCTTTTTAATAATAAAAAGTAAAAGCAACCCACAGCAGATATAACGGCTACTACCATAAATCACCATCTTCTTCATTTTAGACGTACACTGATCAGCCATAAGAAGGGGCTGGGCGGTGGTGCTGCAGGTGAACCTTGGGTGCACATGATTCTGTCACCAGTTTACTGGTACAGCGTGTAATTGATAATCAATGTTATTGCTGACTGGTTTGTCGAATATAGTTATAAGACTAAATTCTGGTAAGTTTCCTTCCTGATTTCCAGATTTTGTTGCTCAGAAATAACTTCCTGTCTACAGTATACTTGAGACATTTAAAATGCTTATCTGAGATGGATGCTAAAATCTGACTGAAAATGGCAAAGTAATTTGTGCTCTTTAGCTGAAATAACATCAGAAAAAGCTTTTAAAGGTTGCTATAGCTACTTCAGTTGCATTTTTCTCTTTACGTAATGGAAGAAATCATGTATTTGTACATGGGTCAGTGTCAATGGATCTGATAAGCCGAGAATGCCTGTAGCATCTTGACCAACGATGTGATTGATGGGGTGGAAGCACATCTTAATTAGCAAATATGTTAATTAATTAGTATGTAGCCTCTTCAAAGGTCACCATTATTCTTTAAGACACATGATGATAATAATAATAATGATAATAATAATAATAATAATAATAATAGGGGGTATGAAAAAGTTTTAAGACCTGTGTATAATGGGAGCCGTGCAACTGGTGCTATTCTTTAACACGTCTGCGATTTCATCATGAACAGCAAGTTAGAACAAAGAGTGAATGTGAAATTCTGTGTGAAATTGGGCAAATGTGCCAGAGAGATGTTTCAGCAAGATTACGGCGATGCTGCAACGAGTCATTTGAGGTGTTTTGAGTGGCATGCACGCTTCAAGAGTGGAAAGACACCCCCTCCAAAAAAATGTCAAAACCATTCTGTAACTTGTGCATAATAATCGTCGGAGAATTTATCCGCAGGGGTCAGACTATTCATAGCGAATTCTACTGCAAGGTTTTGAGGCGTCTGAGGGGGGGACGTATGGCAAAAGTGGTCAGATCTGTGGCGTTTAAATCTTTGAAAAAAAAAGAAGAAGAAGAAATAACTTGATGTGTTTGATCAAGTGCTGTTTTATACACTAGAAATATAATGAGTGTGGAAGCAGAGTAATTACTGTAATTATTGCAACTAGGGCTGCAGTCAAATTCTAAATGTTTTTATAAAATTTGTTTAAGTTCAGCTGGACTGATATAAACACTGTACTGTATAATTCAGCATTCCAGTGTTGTGCGCTTGCGATAAACAGTCCCTACCACAACAACCAACAGGAAACATCTACCAGCAAAGTGTGAACCATTCCCAGTGTCAAAGTCTGTAAAGATCAGCATGAGAATAAATCATTGATAATCAATGTTATTGCTGACTGGTTTGTCGAATATAGTTATAAGACTAAATTCTGGTAAGTTTCCTTCCTGATTTCCAGATTTTGTTGCTCAGAAATAATTTCCTGTCTATACTTGAGACATTTAAAATGCTTATCTGAGATGGATGCTAAAATCTGACTGAAAATGACAAAGTAATTTGTGCTCTTTAGCTAAAATAACATCAGAAAAAGCTTTTAAAGGTTGTTATAGCTACATCAGTTGCATCTTTCTCCATACGTATTGAAAGAAATCATGCACTCACCTTAGAATCAGTCCGTGGAAATGTGGCACCCGGGGTCGTCTCTCCCGCTCTCAAAGAAGTCACTACTGAAGCACAGCACTTGGGGTACTAGCCTTGCAATTGGAAGTAGTGCTTGTATTCTTTCAATAATGCAAGCAGTTACAACTTAAGCAAAATAATAATGCCCTTTGTTTCATAAACCATCAGCCACCTCACAACACAGTCCAGGTGTAAACAACATCTCTGGCATCTTGGATCCTGGCTACAGTGCATTTAGAATTTAAATTCTGATCTTGTGTGTCTTCACCGTCTTTACAGCTCTCTGTCAGCATGTCTTCATCTATGTTTCTAGGCTGGCGGTTAAAGGTTGCGGTTACGCCTTACAGGTGTTCTGCCTTTGAACTTCTTCTCACCTACCTGTGCTTGCAGAAGTTTCTTCACCTCATGTTTCTCTTTAGACATTTTTTGTACTTTCTCAGTGTCCTTCTGATGACCTAACATGTTAGCACACTAGAGTTATGCTCATGCATCTGCAGATTTGCAGCTCTTTACAGAGATGCACTAACTTGGCTAATATAGCTAAAGAATTGATGCTATTTCTATTAAAAATATCCACCATGATTTAGCAATCCAATTTGTTGCGGATTTACACTCAGGGTCCCAAGTCCCCTAATACTTCCAGGCTCGATTCCACCCATCAGTGGCTACCTTCTTGACTTGATCACATCCTTGCACAAAAACATGTCTTACACCAACAAAGGTGTTTTGCAATTCTGTCCCCCATCAGTGAGACCATCTAAAATCATCTACATAACCTATGTCCAAATGCATGTGTGGACCCATGCCCAATTTGCACCAATTGATGAGGGTTTAATTAATGTGGTAACCTGGGTAGTTAGGTTACAGTAGGCGGTGTATTAAATGTAATCAAAGGTCTGTGTCTGACACAAATTCACTAGTTGTCTATGGAACAACCCATAAGCACTTGGTGACCTAGTTGACTATATGCTACTCCTTTGCTGGGGTACATCAGTTTACACATCATATATCCATAATCCATTCATATTTATTTAGATCTACAGAGCAGGTGTGCAGTGGAACAGGAATGGCTGTCCCCACTGTACGAAGACCATTTTCTGTATCTACCAGTGACTGGTGTTCCCTCCATCCTCAGGAACACTGAGAGGTTTCAGGAAACCAATAGGGACACCTGTCACAATAATTTTTAGCATACTCACCTCTCCTGGTGTGATATATCTGTGCTAAGCTCACTCGAAGTGTCCAAGGGTGATAGTTTTGCCATCTATACCCATTAAACACCATACCTACAGTACTGGATACACCAGGGTGTCATTTATACGCTTATTGAGTATCTCTCACTGTTGTAACTAATGACCATTGAAGAGTATGCAGTGCTAGTAGCATTCTCATACTGCAGCTACTGTATGTATTCCGAAATAGTCCAATTTTTAGCCTCCCACTCATGTACACCTGGTGGGTTATGAATATTCTATGGTTTCTGCACTGTCCGTGATACACCAGTTAGAAAATGAGGATGGATTTCCTCTTGGGATGCATTTACTATTGAGTAATATTTCTCTCTTTATCTGTGAGACTGCAGGATGCATTGTTTTGCCCTTTCAATGTATTTCTTGCACATTTCATGTGTGTGAACAATTCATTCTAAGGTAATCTTAGAAATATGATGCATACATTACTTACCTCAAAGTCAGTATGGTTCCATACCTGAGATGCATGGATATGGAGTAAAGCTTTTTCATGACTGCGCCTATGGCGTTTAGGTTTTTCCCCTATAAAAGGTAAGCAGCGTGCTCTGCGAATCAGATGAGTTGTTGTATGGCTCTGGGTGAAGTCAGGGTGAAGCCCTTTACAAGGTGGCCTCTGCTCATCACCGCTATCATCAGGATCTCTGAAGGGGCTAATGCTCTCATGGAGCAGGTGATTCCCAATTTTCAGAAGTCCTATTGTTGACCGTCTCACTAGTGAAGCTCATTGGGGGCGTTCTTAAACTTGATGTGGACTTCACTGCCTGGTTTGGTGGTTTAAGAGCAGATAGCCTCTAGATCTCTTGATGTATCAGATTCATAAAATGTATCTTTAACCCTTTTTACTGGGTCACGTTTACCGGGTTTACTGGAACATTTTCAGCTTGAAACATTTGACAACTGAACACATACAGTATGCATTTTCCATGACATTGGGTGTTAATTTGACATTGGGAATTTCTCTATGTACAGTATTCACACAAATACTAGACTATTAAATTAACTTTGATGGTCACTACATCTACTTATTATCACTGTATTAACATTTTTATTTTTAATCTGGTTTTATGTTGCATCAGATTGTGTTTTGATATAGCAAAGGAAAAACATGCTGTGTCCTTACGGGCTGCAAATTAATCTCTAACCACAAAACTAGCAACATGGGAAAAAATGTGGGAAAAAAGCTAAGGTTTAGCCAATATCACAACACAGTAATGTTTTACCTGCAAAATATGAAGGCCAGAAGAAATTCAACCCTTTACAGATTTATGGATTCAGTCCTGGGCTGATTGGTAATCAACATCAGAAGGCTTGTAGGCATAATTTAGAGTCGCTGATTAAATATGAACTCTTGATAAGACGTGCAAAGATTACAGGCCACCTGCTAGCACTAATTAAGATGATTATATGGTTTTGGACTATTTCATCTGTGTGTGTGTGTGTGTGTGTGTGTAAGTAAGAGTAACAAAAAAAGCTAACATGCAAATGATTCACTGCTGAAATCCCTGAATATTTTCATACAGCCACATTTGCCTCAGCATTTAAATGACGCACTCGCATAATCAAGCGCGATTAATTACTCGTGATATTACACTTAAGCCTGCTGCTAATATGGTAATGATGTAGCATTAAGAAATACCATATTTGCATGAAGGATAAGATGACATCACATTAAAGATATCTATATTTGAAAAAAATTATCACACTATTTTGCATTTTGTGTTTAATAATTATATGATTAGTGTTAAACATATTTATTGTGCTTCATACATTTTTGTGGTCACCAGATAATTATAGCTAATATTAAACTGGCCTAATGACACACTACGAAGATGAAATATTTTAGGAAATGTAGTTAAAAATTGACTGAGCTTCAATAACTCTAATTTTAATTTCAGTCTTTTTGTCTGATACAGTATGTTTCTGATGTGTTTCTCCTAAAATTCACTTTGAGAAAACAGGTGAAACTGGACAATTAGCAACAGGAGCCATTCTTAAGACTTAAGGGAAGTAACCTCGCTGAATTCAACTCTATTATTATTATTATTATTATTATTATTATTATTATTATTATTATTGGCTCTTTGAGCAATACTGGGGCTGCTATATACTCATATTCATTCATTCATTCATCTTCTGTACATTCATTTATCCATTGGGGGCCTGGAACCTAACCCAAGAGACTTTTGGGCACAAGGCAGGGTACACCCTGAGCAGGGTGCCAAAATCACACACACACACACACACACACACACACACACACACACACACACACACACACACACACCACTGGCATTTTGGTGCTCCGATTAGTCTAATCTGTATGTCTTTGGACTGTGGGAAGAAACCGGAGTCCCTAAAGAAAACCCACCAAGCACGGGGAGAACATGAAAAATCCACACACAAATCCAAGGTGGAAATCGAACCTTCTAGCGAGTGCACCACCAAAGTTCGAGTTTCTTACAGGGTCAGGTAGCAAGCTTGATGCCGATTGTACCCTTGGTCAAAAGCGCAACAGTGGCAGCTTGATGGCCTCCAGGAACCTTCTGCATCTATAATCTATAGTCTCGTTCTGGTTTTACACAGACCTCATAGTTATCTAGGAGACATAAATGATACATGTTGGAGAGCTCTTTTCTAATTTTCTTTTCCTCTGGAATATGACAGCAATAAAAACTAATTAGCATACCTATAAAGAAAGGAAAAAGTCAATTTAACCATTTACGATTATCTTGTGTAAGTGAGTGTGTAAATCCCGTATGACTGAGAACAAGAATGTGACTATACAGCTTTTTAAATCTGGATTGTAAAAGTGTTAATACATTTTCCATAACAGCAGCTCTGACAGTATTGCAGCTGGAGATCACATTTATATTTAAGCATATAATATTAAAGTTTATATTAATACATCATCATTTCTATAGTAACAGCTAATTTAAAGGGACATCTATGGCAAGGGCTCCATAAGATTAAATTAAAAGCTATGTTAATAGAGTTTCAGTCAAAGGTTTACATACACTCATCATGAATGCCATGGCAGTACTGGGGTTTAAATGATTTCTTTAAGTTTCTATTTCTTTCAGGGGCAGAATAATTATCCACCAACCAACCTTTTATGGGGAAAAATAAATAAATAAATAGTTTCACTCCCCGTGCATGGTGTGTTTCTTCCAGGTACTCCGGTTTCCTTTCACAGTCCAAAGACATGCAGATTAGGCTAATTGACATTCCCAAATTGCCTGTATTGTGTGTATGTGTGTGTGCCCAGTGATGGATTGGCATCCTGTCCAGGGTGTACCCCGTCTCATGCCTTAAGTCTCCTGGGACAGGCTCCAGGCCCCCCATGACCCTGTAAACAGGTTAAAGCGGTGTAGATGATTGAGTGAGTGAGTGAGTGAGTGAGATTTTGGAGTACACGTTTAAATTTATTTTGGGTTTACTGAAATCAATACAAAATCAAAAATTATGCTTACAGGGTCAAAAATATGCACATCCACTGCGATTATTAATTCAGTGATGCTGGAAGTCATAAAAATGTCTTTAATTTGCTGAGCCCAAGGCTTCTCCACTTCCTGTTAGTGGTGATGATGGACTCCAGCTGGAGCTTCTCTGTGGAACATAAAAATGGTTTGCTTGCCAGAACTCACTGGACTGATCAACTAGTACAGTACAATGGAAAAGTCCAGGGAGCTCGGTGCAGACGTGAAAAAGAGAACGGCAGATTTACACAAGTCAGGATAAGCCGTTTATAAATGACTACAGAGCACAAAATCAGTTCAAACTATCAGAATCTGAATCAGAAAGAGCTTAATTGTCAAGTACTTAAACAAACAAGGAATTTGTTTTGGTGACAGAAGCTTCCAGAGATGACAGCAACACGAAACAAACACACAACAAAGAATAAATTAACAAGAAATGGAATAGGATGTGGGGTATTGTCAAATAAATATGAGTGGTATTGCACAGTATACAGTGTGCATTGTACAGTACTATACAGATAGTACAAGGTTTTGTGAGGTGGAGCAACCCTGCCAGGGAACAAGATCTAAATTGTCACCATCAACTCAAAGGAAATTGGTTAAGATAGTCAGAGACAACCCATCAACCATCAAGGCACAGACCTGCCATCAACTGGAAGCTGCTGGAACACCAGAGTTTCTGTGCACAGTCAAGCCAGTTTTACATCACCATGAACTGAAAGAAAGCAAGGAGCCCCTGCTTCAAAATCCACACCTTTAACTTCAATTGAAGTTGGAGGCTGACCACATGGTCCAAAAAAAAGCCTTTTGGAGGAAAGTTTTGACCAGGGTTATATTTGGAGAAATAAAGGTGAGGTCTTCAACCTCAAGAACACTGTGGTAGCTGTTAAGCATGGTGGTGGTAGCATCGCGTTCTGGAGCTGTTTTGGTCTCAGTGGAACTGGTGCGCTTCACAATGAATCATGAAGAAAAACCTCAGAATTCCTCAGCAGAATCTCAAATCATAAGCTATACTGTTGACTTTGGACAAACCTGAGTGTTCAAACAGGACAATGACCCTAAACATGCATCCAAGCTGGCTGTGGAATGAATAAAGCAGGCTAACTTGTTCTGAACTACTGTTCCGGATTCGAGTTCTTAAGGTGAAATTTCATTTTACAAAATGCATTTTGTCATAGGAAATAATGTAAATGCAGATAATCCGTTCCAGCCATCCAGAGATATAACCAATATTACCAATTTCCAACACTATCATATTGTAGCGTTTTACCGCCGGAAAGGATGTTGGAGAAACAAGTGAGCTTTATTTGCTGCACAATGCAATGGCTGGGAGTACTTTATTTTACACAGCACAGTACAGCATGAGCAGCACATTCACCCGAGACCCACACACTTCAGCCCAAGCATGAACCGGAGCACATTCAACAGGTCACACACACTTAACACACACAACATGGCCGAAACCACCAGCCCAAACAACCTTCCCCAACAGGGTGAACACACAGAAAACCCCCGCAAGGCATGACGGTCGTCAGCTGCCGCCCCGCCCACGCCACAATATTTTTGCATATAAAAATCAAAACATTTGGAAAAGACATGTAAATGAAGTAAAATATAAAATAAATAGACATTAAACCTCACTTATCATTAATTTCTGCGATGGATTGGCACCCTGACCAGGTTGTACCCTGCCTCGTGCCCTAAGCCTCCTGGGATAGGCTCCAGGTCCCTGTGACCCTGAATACAGGATAAAGCGGTATAGAAGATGATGAGTGATGATTAACATTAATTTATGATTCCTCTTGGCACCGGCTGCTTTAAAACCCAAACTGAAAGTCGTTCCCTTTTCTTCTTGATACCGTCCTTGATAACATACTTGGGTGCTATGTTTTCACTAAATCTTACACAAAATGCAAAAAAAAAAAAAAACCCACAAAAAATATATAAACTTGAATTTTTTGGCTTTCCACTGATGCAAACAAGTTTTAATCGACTGTACGCACAATTTGGCCAGCGTTCAGTTCGGCTCAGTTCCTTCGCTCGTATGCCGAGACAGATTTCTTGCAAAATTTTTGTTCTTAATGTTCTTTGTTCTGAAAATTTGTGAGGTGGGGCATTTTTATGCAAAGGTAAGACCATAACTGGTAGACTTTCCAAATACAACCTGCATTTCTGTTTTTTGTTTTTTTTTTTGGTCTAATTAAGTTCAATAGAGAGAACAATGTCACATTTGCTGCAAATTCAGCACCACTACCGTTCCCAAGATGCAACAGAGCCAACCAACATAGCTGCTGAGGTCTTTAACTCTCAATATTCTCATTCACCTGATTACTACACACCTGATTTCAATCACACACACTATTTAAGGCCTCTCTTCACTCAAGCTGATTTCTTGTATAGTTTATAAAGTTTATCTTATGCTTCAGGTCAAGTTGTTTGTAGATTAAAATACTGTTTCTTTGAACTTGACTCTCATGTTTGTTTAGATTGTGTTGTTATATTGTGTGGTGATTTTGCACTTCTGTCATTCTATCCATCACTTTTTTTTTATTATTCTTGTACTGTATTAAAATAAAGCAAGAAAAAATACAATCAATGGTTATGGTATAAAGGGAATAAAGCACTTTGGCAGGTGCTGTTACAGGACAATAACTGTATCTCTCTAAACAAATCAACTTCTTACACCATCAGGTTTAGGTCAGTCTTAAAGTAATTCAAAACTGGTACTGGAGTTTAGACAGATCATGCGGTAGAGAATTCCCAAAATGTCTGCGATCACAGCTGATAACACGCATGAGATTAGGAGGATTTTACGGAAATCACTGGGTTTTGGTTTAGTCAGGTGGTGCCACAGCTTCACGAGCTCCATTTGTTCTGATAAAGTTGACAGCTTGAATTGTGAAGCAGTCCACCGTGAGCTCGCACCTGCGTCACCTGCATGAGAGAGAGAGAACGAGAGAATCATCATCTAAATCAACGGGCCCTGTGTTTATTACCCACGCTCCCCCACTCCTACGCTCTTTGATGAGCCGCTAGAACCCGAGGTAACGCCACATCAACAGGACAATTAGAGGCTGCGCTCGGAGATGCGAGTGTCATTTGTCGGGTGGAAACACAGTTTCTGGTTACCATGGAGACAGAAGTGTGCACATGATCTCGCTATACAATGGAGACATACGTTAAATTCTCCTCCTCCTCATTATCTTTATCATCATATACTCAACATTATAAAACAAAAGGCGTGTTGGAATAGTACTATGGCTCTGCACATCATTTTACACACACAGGATTTCATATTTAAAGGAGCGTCACTTACAGTTTTTATATCACTTGTACAAATTATTTCAATTTGATGTATAAAATGAGAAAAGAAATTTGCATGGCAGACTTTTGCAGGATTATTTTGCACACATTTCATTCCTGAAATCATAAACTAACATGAATAACATCACACTGTATAGTATAGTTAAATATAGACTGTTTTTGTATAGACAAAAGAGCAACCTGACATAATATTTAATTATTTGTCATATGCACCTTACAGCACAATGAATTTTTTTTTTTTCACATATCCCAGTTAGGAAGTTCAGGTCAGAGCTTAGGGTCAGCCAGGATACAGCACCCCCTGGAGCAGACGGGGTTAAGGGCCTTGAACCCCTGACCTTCTGATCAGTAACCTAGTACTAACTGTATGAGCCACCTCTGCCCCACTGAGGTGGACCTCTCGCTCTTGTAGCTCATCTTTCTTAAGATTCAACACACTGAGATGTTGCTCTGCTCACCACAGTTGTACAGAATAATTACTTGTAGCCTTCCAGTCTTTTAACATGAGCAGCACTTATTCAAAAAAGGAGAAATGTCCCCAGAACATGCCCCAAGGGTTCTGTACAAACATCTAGTAAAAGTCACTGAGTTCCCTTTACATTCCAGGTATTTTATTGCAGGACATTCCACTGCAGATGTTTGGAGAACACCCTGCAGATTATTTATTTATTTATTTATTTGGAATAATGTATTTATCAAGAGCTTTACTTTGTGTTACTTTATATTGTTTTTAGGGTTTTTTAATATTTTTATTTTTTTTTTCCCTACCCCATTTTTTTTTCTGTCGCACTCTCTAGAAGATGGGAAGAATGCATTTCTGTTGCACCACTTTGGAGATAAAGCTAATCATTGCAGCGTCCTAATTAATACCACATGCAGCTGGTACAGACCATAAATCTAATCTCTACAGCAGTAACCAGGGGAATGTCTCGCAACGCAAACATCCCCTGAAAACCTACACTATGACTTTCGGGAAGGGGTGTTCCTGTGATGTTACACAATTAACAATTCCCTTAAGGTAACAGTATATTAATGTCCAATTTGGAATGTTACACTGGAATTAATGATGACCTTTAGCAAACTTCAGTAAGGTCCTGATAACACCATATGCTCTGAAGTTCTCTGTATGTCGTTATTAGGACCTTACTGCCGTTCACTAAAGGTTCACCAAATGCGAACATCACGACGGTCTCCTGAACATCTGGTGGGCACCCCTCCCCCATTTTCTGGGTAAACTGGATGGTTTTTGCTTTCTGCACCACTTTGTTTAAACACAACGAGACCAGATGCTCACTACAAAATGTTTAAATTTACAAAAAGCAAGAAGATAACTGAGATATTTCCCCATTTTGATGTATGATATGAGCATTAAACTCAGGCTTTTGACTTGTATCTGTATGACTTCATGCCGTGTTCAGCTAACACATGATTCCATGATTCACTTACTTTCATGAATGAGCAGCTGCTTTTCATTCTTTCTTTTTTCTTTTTCTTTTTAATTTGTTTCAAAGTTTAATTTTTGGATAAATTTTGGAGCCATATTTAGAGCTTTTGCACCACACGGCAGGTTCAGTGATTTAGTGCAGCAATGAGCTAAATGTATACAAGTTCCTCTTCGCTAATCCCTTACACTGGTCAGTGTCATGGCGGATCTGACATCTATCCCAGGAATGGTCAGCACGAGGTGGGAATACACAGCCACAGAGATGTTTTTGGACAGTGAGAAGAGAACTTTAAGGACGCTCACATGGCCATGGGAAGAACTTAAAGAGGAACCAGAGCTCAGATTCTCAGTCTGATCCCCAAATCCTATTATATTCTTAGAAAACATCTTAGTTTTATAGGTTCTTTGTATAATAAAGTGTTGTTTTTTTACCACCATTGCATAGTTTTTACACAAATACTTCACGTCTCTTAGAAAGACAAACAAATGAAGCCTGAAGTGTCATGAATGTTCTTGTAGTAAAGTGTATTATTTAAACTGTTAAATAAAAATGACTGAGAATAATTGAGAAAGTTATAAAGTGAGTATCAAAATTTCATTCATTTCTAGTTTCTGCCCCAAACTGATTTTTCTGATTATGTGTTGTTGATTTACACACCAGTCTTGTGGTTCTATTTTCTCTGTAGCCTTTTAAAGACAAAAAAAAAAACAAAGAAAAGAAAACATGCAGAAGCCAAAGTGCTCCAAAGGGACTGGTGTAGAGGCGGTTACCACGGCAACACTGCGTCCAGTTAGAGAATGTTGTGGGTTTTTTGTGTGTGTGTTTTTTTTGGTTTGTTTGTTTCCTTTATGTTTAATCAGGAGTGATTAGTGTTCAGATGCTGATGCTGTGATGGATGATTTGCTGATCTCTGTAAATCTGTTTTAGTCGTAGATGCTCACGGCATGAATGAAATCAATATTAATTTTAATGGTCCTCAGATGCCACCATGTGGCCAGAAACTTATCCAGTAGTCCAATGACGAGGTCAAATAATAAAAATCAGATGCAAAAAACAAACAAACGTTTGCAAACAAAAACATTTAAACAAAAACATTTTGAAAAAAAAAAACATGAAAAGTATTTTTTTTGTATCTATGTTTAATTGCCTTTGGTAGTACAGAAAGTAAATAAACATTTCAGGAAATATGCAGGAAAATACTAATGTATTTCATAATAATAATAATAATAATAATAATAATAATAATAATAATTCCTAGTATTATGTCATAATTTTACAATTAATTAAATTAAAAATAAAATTCTACATAAATTATACAGTATAGACATTAAATATTTGTACATTTTTATAAAAAAAACTTTTTTATAAACGTTTTCATAAAAGCATGTATGTATGTATTAATTAATTATTTTATTTATTTATTGTGAAGTGTTTTTAAACAAGAGGAAGCCTAGTGGCGTAGTGGTTAGCATCGTGTCCTTGCACCGTCAGCATCCGGGTTTGATTCCCACCTTAGGATCTGTGTGCATGGAGTTTGCATGTTTTCCTCATGCTTGGTAGATTTCCTCTGGAGACCCCGGTTTCCTCCCACAGTCCAAAGACATTTAGATTAGATTATTCGCATTCCCTGATTGCCCGTAGAGTGTGTGTGTGCCCTGTGATGGACTGGCACCCTGTCCAGGATGTATCCCAGCTAGTGCCCAGGGTACAGGGAGGCCTCTGTACAGGAAAGGTGGTAAAGAGACTGAGTGAGAGAGAGTTTTTAAACAGTCTGGTGGCTCCATCTGGTGGAAATTTTGAGCAAAATTGGTGTTGCATTTTTTTTTTCTTTAAACAATTAAATGTCTATAACATAAAAATAATAAATAAATAAATAAATAAATAAATAAATACATAACTTGTCGTTGTTAGTCACCACAGCCGACCATCCAATCTGCACACAACTTGGTAGAGGTTTTATGCCGAATGCCCTTCCTGACAGAACCCTTCCATTTTATCTAGGCCTGGGTTTATCTTAATTTATTTACTTATAAATAAATAAATAAATAAATACATTTTGACAAAACTGTATATGTATTGACTCATTGGTATAGTGGCCATCACTGGGGCCTCTTACTTTCAGGATGAGGGTTTGATTCCCGCTTTGGGTCTGTGTGCATGGGGATTGCATGTTCTTCCTGCGTTTGGTGGGTTTTCAGTGTGTGACAGAGTGTGTGAGTGTGTGTTTGCTTGTGTGCCCTGCAATGGACTGGCACCCCACCCAGTGTACCTCACCTAGTGTCCCGAGTGCCCTGGGAGAGGCTCCAGGCCTCCTGTGACCCTGTACAGAATAAGTGCCATAGATAAAGAATGAGAGGGTGTACTTTTACTTAAACAAACTTGTTAGAAAGAGTGAACTGTCTTCCATTACCCAACAGCCTGTTATTCACTCATACACTCATCATCTTCAGTAAGTAAGTGCCTTACCCTGTGGTGGGGGTAAAGAAAATTCAAGGGGAAACTCAAAGTGGATGGGAGAACAAGTGGAACACCGCATTAGACAGTAGAATGTAGTCTGAGCGCAGGTGTGAACTGACAGGGCACATCACATCTGGCACATCACTGAGCCTCCGCGTTTATTCAGTAATCAGTGTTAATTATTCGCTGCTCACTGTGAAGCTTCCAGGAAAAATAAAGAGAGCAAGACTGGTTTATTTGGGTGCAGAAAAGTTCAGAATGTCAATATACGTAGTCAATCGAAATTAGACACATCGTCTAATTCCATTTTCTTTCCTGATGTTTATTTCTTTCTACACTGTAAAATAACACTGAAGGTGTTTATCCAAAATACACAATAATCTCCTTTGAACAGTTGATATTGAGATGTATCTGCTACTTCTGCTC
>JAOTRS010115369.1:7143-17662 GCA_028565755.1 Dinotopterus cunningtoni
GTAACATAAGCCAGAGCACAGAATAAAGACGCTCTGTGTGTGTGTGTGTGTGTGTGTGTGTGTGTGTGTGTGTGTGTAGGGGCAGTGAACACAGGGCAGCTGTTCTTCACAGATGGGATCTCAGAGACCACCTGTTCCAGACTCGCACTGGAGAGAGATCCAGCAGAAAAGGCCAAAATGAGCAGAAATAAGAGGGGGCGGAGCCTGGGGCAGTTGGCAGGCAGAAGACGACCGTGAGGGGAAAGCGAGTGAAAATCCAAACCAAAAACTGAACTGAGAAGGATCAAGGAGTTTGGGCCGCTGGAGAAAGCAGATCTGTGCCAAGAATGACAGAACAGAGTGAAAAATCCGCTGAAAAACACGACTCCTCCGCTTCTCTTCTGCTTTAGTCCAATTAAATGTTACCGGAGCCTTATGTGGAGGGGACACACCACGACACTAGTATTATTTCTCACAAAAAGTTTCTAAACTGACTAAGGGGCAGCTGAAACAGACTGCTAAAACATAACCACTGAAGATTTGGTTTTTGGTTTCTTATTTCAGAAAAAAGAAAAGTGGCATGCGGTTCCGTCTGGCCCGTGTCACGCTCCAGCACATGAGCTGGCCCTGTTGTCAAAAGGTGACCAGTGATCCTTCCAGTACTCCCATTCCAGACATTCCAGCTGGAAGATTATCTGAAATGCCATGAAAGGTCACTGAAAACATCAAGATAGAGTGGACATGAGGAACCGTTCTCTCGCAGGCTTCAAGATCGCACAATGAGAAACACGGCTGTGGAGTTGATGTGGATCAACAGCTGCACCATCACCTGGATGAGCAAACCAAACACAACAAAAAAACTAAATCCATAAAGAGACAAAAGGCATGTTTCCATACAGGAACCTTTTCAGGCTTTCAGGTGTTGCATGACGACAAACAGGGAAAGTTTCCATCCTTCTTTTGTATCGACTTCTAGAGAAAAACAGGAGTGTAAACATGCTTTCAGTGGCACTCTGCGGTCACGTGAGCGTCACATTCACACAACAAAAGCAACAGTCGCATATTAGCACCGTGTGTGTTCAGTGCTGTCACTCCGTCTCCTTCAGAGGGTAACAAGATCATCCGTCCATAAAGGTCCTTCCAGCTTGTAGCTGAACAGCTGATATCCAGTATAACATCACGAACGGTGAGACAGTTGTGATGGCATCGTGTCTGTAAACTACTTTACCAGATCTTCAGCCATGCATTCTTCAACAGGTTACTGATATCAACCTGTTGAAGAATCTAAAAGATCTGCCCAAATGATGTGTAACTTCTGGGTTAAATTCTCCCCTCTCTCTTTACATTTTTGTCCTGCTCTAATACTCTGATGTGAGCAAGGAGTCACGTAGCAGCTCTCACTCGTTCAACTGAAAACACATCATTGTTTTAAGTGTGTGTGTGTGTTTCACCACACGTGCCAGCACAGTGACCCAGCTCTCCAAAAAGCTGCAATTCCCTCAGTGAGGAAACACTGTATAATGCCCTGTAAGGGTCCTTTTCCTAGTTGTGCAGTAGATGATGAGCTCACATCCAACATGGCACTGTTGCCTTCCTAACTTGAAACATGTTGACTGAAAAACACTGGATCATCAGTAACACTAATCTATTGCAGAAAACATCACTTCTGCGTTGCCTTGGCAACCTAACCATAAGAACAAACAGCCGTCCTGGCTTTAGTCCTCCACAGGCATGGGTTTAAAGGGCTGATGTGAACATGCTCTTGCAGAAATATTGAAACAACTAAGACATACTACTCTCTATGTAAAAAAAAAAGAAGCTCTGGATCTGCACGCGGTGGTGTCATGATCCAGATCCTCCTTCATACAGCACAACAGCAACCCCACGCACTGCTCTTCAGCTCCATAGCAACATGCATCAGAGTCCTGAGAGCACGTCCCTCTACAGCGACGGCAGCATAACAGGAGACCGGATGCAGGAGCAGCGCATTCGGAAAGAAGCACCCAGCATTGTGGTGTCATAGCCAGCACGTTGACAGCCTGCACCACCTGCATACAGGCAGACTGCAAATTCAACACTTTTAATAGTTTTTTTTTTTAGATTTGTTTTAAGCATGTAGTCAAAGGACACAAGAACCCATGTCGAGTCCATGTTGTGTAACAACTGCACAATCTGATCTGCCTTAAAGCGTCAGGGCATGCTGCAGCAGCTCAGGACACACACTAGCGGCGGTTGTTTTAGGGAGAGGGGCAGAACTTTCACCCCCAGCTGATGACTAGACTCATTCCTGCAGCTTTGCTTACCTGTTTATTTCAAAGAAGTTGAGACTCATCACTGAGCTGAAGAGAACTGATGAATCACAGAGTCGCTGAATCAGCAGGATCCCTGGGAGGAGATGGAGCGCACAAGCCGGGAAAAGTTCCAGTTACAGGGGCAGGGAAGGGAGTAACCAGTGGAGACAACTAGCCCTACGCCCTAGGTGCTGGCACAGAGTGGGGAGAATGTGTGCCATGTCGTCACACGGGGAACTCGAGTACCATGCAAGAGCATTAATAAGATCAGAGTAAGGGAGAACTACGACATGCTTATGTTCCTCTAACAACGTTTAATGCTCGTAGCCAGACGAGTTCGGTGGTCACATCATATGATGCGACAGGATCAAAATCACCTCTGCGTGATGTCATATCACACTGCAACGACACTCAGTGAGCTTTACTTACAGCGCTATGCTTGAGCTTAGGGGCTTTGCAGTTTTAGCGCTTTTCCTCTGTGGTTTCTAGAACTTGTGGAACGAGGAATAAAAAGTAGTAAATAGTAGACCAGACACGGCTCTCACCCAGGGAGCCACAGTAACCCAGGTTAAACCACTTTAATAAATCTCAGTCCGCCACACTTCCCTCTGAACCGCAGCTCTTCCGCTCATGTGGCCCAAACAATAGACGATCATCTAAAGGTGGAATTAAACAATACACCAGGTATGAAGTGGTAAAATGTCTCATGGGAAGCTTTTACTTCTCCTACGTGAAATCTTTGTTCATCACCAACATTGTGAACCAACAGGTTGCTGTGACACTGAGGTCAAAACCAACAAAAGCCTTCAATCTGACAGCTGGGCGATCTTAAAGCGTAGGTGTTTACTGAACGAACGGTGCACAGACCCTCATTTCAGAACTCCGTCACACCACATAGTAAACAGGAAGGCGTGTTACTGTGAAACCGATTCAAGGCCCTGTTTTAAACATGAAACGAGAATCTACTGATCGAGACTGAACAGTACCAGAATTGACACTTTATAATAAAAAGCTAGCTGTGTGTATGCTCACACACGATGGCTGCCTAATGTGTCCTGCGTTTGTTTAGTGCATAGCGAGTGCACGCCTGCAGAAAGTAACAACTCCCCGTGAGATGCATTATGCGTGTACACTGTAGAGGTGGTTTAGTCAGCTGCAACAGCAAAAATTATGGAAAGTTTTGAGAAGTTGTACAAGTGTGTGCTTACTCCACCTGTATTTATCGCTGCACACAGTGAGCAGTATGTGTGAGATAAGTACCATCCTAAATGCTAACATGGAAACGAAGTGTCGCCATGTTTGTTTACTGTGAGTGAATTCTCCATCGCGCCCCCTTTGGAATCATCCAAGAACAAATACGCAGATGACGTTGCCGGTTCAAATCAAACACAGCCTAGGTGTTCTCAGAGTCTTCTGTAAACTTTGTTTTACAGTTCTAAGATACGTGTTTTTCAACGCCCCCCACCATTTCCCACTAGCCATAATATAATGCAAAACATTCTAGCCATCATGATGTTTATTAATATACCCATGTGGGAAGCAGGAAAAATAAGTAAGCATGAGGATCTGAGTGACAACAAGCACCACACCGTGATGTCTAGATGACCGAGTCAGAGCGTCCTGTGGTTCTCGGTTAGGATCTAACAAAACTGTTGAACTGGTGACCGGGTCATGGGCAGCCAAGGCTCACTGAGGCTCAAGGAGAGCAAAGGCTGACCCAATTCCACAGAAGAGTTGATGCAACACTAACTGCTGATCTCATGAGATATACTTTATACACACACACACACACACACACACACACACACACACACACACATTGTGTTATCTTCAAGGGTGTTGCCTCAGCTGATCTAAATTCCACTGTGCATCTGTGGGATGTGTTGGACAAACAAGTCCGTGGAGGGCCCCCTCATCACAACTTACAGGACTTTAAGGATCCGCTGCTTAGGTCATGATGCCAGATACCACAGCACACACACACACACACAACCTCTGATGATTGAGTCCACCATGGCTCAGAGAGCTTCTAGCAGCACAACAGGAGCTATACAATGTAAGGCATGTGCTCTTAGTGTTATGATCAGTGTAGGGAACTGCTGGAACAGGGGTGCAGACATTTTTAGGAAAAAGCAGCAAGGTCATTAGAAGAGCTAAACTGTATTGCAAAGATAAAAGTATTCTTTGCAATACAGTTTAGCTCTTCTGATGACCTTGCTGCTTTTTCCTAAAAATGTCTGCACCCCTGTTCCAACAGTTCAATAAAGAGAGAGAGCGCGAGAGGGCAGTTATCAGAAGTTTCCAGCGGCTCCAACCCTCAGACTCACTCAGCACAGACTCGACTGTCAGTCAAGGCACTTAACTGCAGTAAAAGTGTAACTATGGTGTACGGTAATCACATTCTGCTTATTCCTACATGAAGACTTCTCCCTCACCAGGACTTTTATAAATGAGCTTTGGAACTCAAGAAACCCCAACTGGGCACAGGATAAACCCTGGCCTAACGACTGACCACACAGCTGAAGAAATGTTCCATGCAGAATTCATCCAGCCGTTTTTTCAGAAAAACAGTAGCTACGGATCCAAACAACACAGACCTGCATCTGCTGAAGATCTTCACGCTGCTCACACTGTTAAACAGCTAAAGAGTAAACCGTTTACTTTAGGTGTTAACGCTCATCATCTCTACTGTAACAGGTTTAATCAGGCTGATGATTACAGTGAATACGTTCACTCAGCACTCTTTATCTGTGCTCACTGGAACACACGCTACACAAGATACTGGCTGATGTTCAGCTTCGCTCTAACACACGTATTCTGCAGTCATTTAATGTGAACAACTCGATCACTGGTAAACTGATGGGAAAGGTCGACCCGTTCGTTGTTCATGTCACCAAATGAACACCGCAGTGTGGTTTAGATGTGCTGATTTGAGTGAATTACCAGTGAAGCGGTAGAGATCAGTTACTGGAAATCATCCCGCTGATGATCATCCGTAGCTTTCCAGAGAGTTGAAACACCATCGTCAGAATACATGTGGTGTTTTCGGCCAGTTCACCTTTATTATGTAATTGTGGAGCAACTTGTTATTCTTGCTCAATCACTTTTACAGACTCAAACATACAAGAGCTCATCTCTACGTTTCAACTAAAACATCACTCCATGCAAACTAATGTGGAGGAACTTTATAAAAACAAAGTATTATTTAACAATTTGGCAAAAGTGAAACCATTGATTTTAATGATCAGGGCAGAATTTTCATGACTCAGGACAAGAATGTGTGGGCTTTCACAAATCATTGAGTGTTCAACCGGCTTTTGTGCACAGTGCAGTGTGTGTGCATGGAAGTAAAAGGGTGGAGTAACCATGGAAAATACTGTTACCAAGAGAAGAGACAAAAATGAATGCATATAATAAACATCATCATAGGAAGAGTATATTGTAGTACACTCATCACCTACGCATTTCAGCCAAGACGTGATCTGAAACACAGCGAACAATGTGAAGTCCGCTCCTCCTGTAGCTTTGTACATGAAGCTCGCTATAAGACAGAACCTAACCTCAGAGGCAAGACTAAAATCAGCACTTGAGCTATGCTGAGAAAGTAGGATGCAACATTTTGCATATTTAGAAAGCAGGAAAGCCTTGGACACACGACGATTCAAAGCACAACAAACACACCTATCGCTCTAAAGCACTATCTGCATCCGGCGCTAAAGAGAAAGAACAGCCAGATTAAAAAATAAATTAATTAAATTACGTCTGTCTGTCTGTACCGAGATCATCTTCATTAAACAGAGCATTTGGTTGAAATTAAAGTTCTAAAAAAGGCAGATAAGATGAGCTGCTGCTGGGAAGAGTGGAGGGAAGAAGAAAAAAAAGTCGGTATACAGAAGAAAGCGGAAAGAATGTCTTTTTGTTACTCCATCTGGCCTGCTTTTGTGTCAGTACAGTCTGAAACCGAATGCCTCAAAAGCCTGACAAAGTCGTGCAAATGAGAGCACTACAGTCTTTCACACAAAAACTGAGTTGCATCCAAGAGCACGACAAAACATCCTGCTGCTGGCCAAAATGCTTTTCAAATCATACGCTTCTTCTCATCATTAAAACACACAATCGTCATCGGACCAGTTCCATGTTTCTGAAGAAAAAAGGAAATACCAGTCACCTACATGACATGAAGTGGAACAAAGAAAAGTAAACTCTGAACTCTTTTTCTGAAGTGAAACAGATTGTACACATTACAGCTTTTTGACATGAAAACTAAAGAAGTTCTCTGCAAAGAATCTGTTGAGATCTCAGGAATGAATAAACAGCACACACACACACACACACACACAGGCAGGTTAAACCAGTCAGACAACATTGTACACAAGATACCTTTTCTCTTTATCTGTTTGACTAAGGGTGTTTTATCTATTGTAATCTGGTGCATGTAACTTCCTCTATGAACACTAGTCCTTGAGGCCTTTTCTGGCTGCTCACTGGAGTAAAAACTCTGAGAACAGTTTTGGGGAAAAGCTTAAGCTCTTGTTTACATGTTGCTAGTTTGTCGCTTTTGACGCTTGTCCTTTGTGTGCACTGGAACTACAGCGTATGGACACTTACACACCCTAAATGCCAGCACCTGATGCACTACACGCACATCAGTAGAAAGATATTTATAGCTTAAAGCAATCGTTTAACTCTCCTGCACCTACACACAGTCACCTCGTGGGTAAACAAGTCCTCTGATTTGTATGCCAAGGTACCACTGTACTCAGATTTACTTGTATTATTGTATTATAAATGTGCCATATTGGAATAGAGAAATGCATGACAAACTAGTTTGAGGAAACATATTATGCAGTTTTATCTCTCAAACATTAACATTTTAACACGTTAAATTCAAATCTCTCGAATGATAAACTCCTTGCAGCAACAATCATACTGTGAGCCTTGTGTGTTCCTACTGTGGTCACCATGTCCATTATCTCCATTTCCACTTGGCTAACAAGTGGCCAGTGCATGCTTCAGCAAAATGTCTTTCTTGTCTTTTTAACACACCCAGAGTAAATTTGTTCAGTGCAGTTGCCATGTGTCACTGATTAGGTGTACTGTTACATTACTGTAAGTTACTTACTGATATCCATTGGTCTACAGAAAGTGCAATGAAAGTAGCATCTGCAAACTGCATGACTTTCACAGCCTTTTTTTGCACTTACATTTCTCCTTTTGCATTGCACTTTCATCTAGAAGCTTTTCATAATGAAATTTGCTGTTCAGCACACCTGATGATGTTTCCTCAGTCATCTCATCATTCGCAGTTTAACCATGCTGCGATTATGGAAAGCCAATATGGTCAAATTTGTTTGATTAATTTGTGTTCAAAAATAGTAACGTTAAAATTTCTAGATTCATCGATTTTGTTAACGCATTAATATTAACAGCCCTAGTTTATTACCATCACACATGAGCCGAATCCAGTACAAACAAACTTCTGATTTTTCAAAGATTGCGATGTTTTTCTCATACTCCATGTTAATGCACATGTTTAACTTACCGTGTGTTATATTACCTAGTCACTTATTTAGCCTCGTCAAGTTTTGAAGTGAAGTTTGAATCTTAGCCAGCAAGCTAACAAATACCTCTATGAACACTGCACCCTACACACCGTTGTTAGTGTGTTGGCTGTGATCGGCACCCAACCTGTGCCAAGTTGGGTGCCGATCTGCATCCAACTTGGCACAGGTTTTATGCCAGATGCCCTTCCTGACACAAGCCATTTTAAACAGGCTTGGGATCAGCAGTACATACAGTGGCTGGATTTGGGGCATCAAGTGGAATTTAAACCCAGGCCTTCCCCATGGCAGGCGAGTGACCCACCACTGAGGCACCAATGCCCCCACTCTACACACTGATTAAGTTAAGCCTTTATTTGTCACACATACGTTACACTGGGGACATCCAAAATGGCAAACACTCATCTGGTCTAGAGTCTAGTTCCTCTAAAGGTTTCTTCCTATTGCCCACTATTGCCCTATTGAGTTTTTCTTAGCCACCATCACCCTCAGCTTGCTCATTTTGATTTATACACATTTCCTTACATCTATCAATCACATTTCCCCAATTTGGGCCCAAGCATTATTGGCACAGGGGGCTTGGACCCGCTCATCATTGCTTGCAACTACATTTTTCTTTTATTCTGTAAAGCTGCTTTGTAACAATGACCATTGATTGTTAAAAGCTCTATACAAATTAAATTTTATTGGTTTTGGCCCCACCTAAAATGCTGTGTGCCCATCTCCAACACACATGCACACCCACTACCACATCCTGCATGCCTTTCACATCACACATACTGCTAGACGAGCATTAAAGAGAGATTATCAGGAATTATACAACATGGCACAGACCTACATTGGGTCAGATCGCTAGAGGTCTCCTAGTTGTGTGTGCACGCTCCCGTGTGTATCCTTGCCCACCCCCTTCCCTTGGTTAGGGACACACACCGTTTGGCAACAATGACTAAAGGCTCTTCTCAGCAGTTTACAAAAACTACTTCAGTCTGATTGCTCTTGTACTTGTGCTACACGTCACACTTCTGTTCCCCCTGAGACATGAGCTCTTATGTTACAAAGACAAGAAGACCGTTACAAACTGCTACAATTAAACATCAAACAGCTGTGAAGCAACAAACCAATACAAAGAAGAGTCACACCCGCAGTGATCAGAGAGAGAGAGAGAGAGAGAGAGAGACGCTGTTTCTGATGGACTGGTTTCTCTGTACAGAACGAGCTGATCAGGTTCGTGCATGTGAAATATCGGCGTGGTTACTATAGCAACGCGCAAACACGTCTGCAGCAGCGCAAAAAGCGCACTCGGAGGCGATGGAGCAATGAACTCACACACACACGCGCGCGCGAGCGCGCTTATGCATTCACCAACACATCATCTGAGTGTAAAGTGTGTGTGTGAGGGGGGAGAGAGAGAGAGAGAGAGAGAGAGAGCGCGCTCGGAGGTTCTCAGCTGCACTCACCTCATAATGCCGCTCGCCTCTGCGGATCCTCACCGCGATGTAAGATATGCGTGTGTGTTAAGGCAAAGCGCACGTGACGAAGTTGCTGCGCGAGTTCGGAGCTCGCGCTCGGCCGCGCGCACAAAGCCGGAGTTAATCAATGGGACGCGGAGGAGAGCGCGCGCACCAGAAACTCATTAAAAATAAAAACAGAATTTCAAGGGCAAAAACAAAAAAACACACACACAGCCAGACCTATCCTCATGATACACCACAAACAGTCTGCGCAGGGATTATCTCGGCTCTACTCTGACTGATCTCTCTCTCTCTCTGCGCCCAAAGAGCGGCCGCGTGCCGCCGGAGTCCCCTCCTCGCGCGCCTCCAGTACTGACGCAAGGCCTTTATCTGCCCTACGTAAAATACGTAGGAGACGCACAGACGCGTTGGCCACGCCCCCTTACAGAAGGACAACGCCACGGTGTGGATGAGCTTTATACTGACCAAGAACAAAAAAGCGCTCTCTCGCGCGCACACACTTAATTAAGAACACCTGTACATTATTTATGCCGTTACCTTATCCGCCAGCAGCACGGAACACAAACTCATGGAGACTCGGGTTAAGAGCTTTAGCTAATCTATATAAATAAGGGAAAGGTTTTGACATTGGTCAGAACTCGCTCTTTCAATTCTATCTTTACTTTTGTATACGTTGGAAAACCAGAAACCAGTCTCAGAAAAAATTGCCTGTATGTTTGTCTGTCTGTATAGCCAGATTGTGTCACAGCATCACGCAGAAACTTAAGTTAGTAAAGTTAAACCTGCGCCGTAAACAAAATCAAAATATTTAGTGGAAACAAAGTTATGAGCCAAATTATAAACTGCAAGTTTTGACAGCATACTGCGCATGTGTCAGACTGTGGGTGCGTCTTAAATTGACCGCTGGACAGAATCTTTTTTGACTACTTGTGCAATGTTGAGTATAAACAGCAGTGCCGACCTGTGGGGTTGTGGCGAGATCATGAAAACTGGGCCCACTGGTGTCAATAACTGTCATCGTTTCACGAGTTAGAAGAAAGCACATAAAATTACAATATTTAAGTGTATAAATGTGCATTAAGTATAAAACATTCAACATACAATATATGGGATAAAACATTTAATCAGATTTAAACAGATTTAAACAAGTTAAAGCAAGTAAAGTATTGCAAACTATTGTAATGCAAATATATGTACAAGAGTGCTTAAAAAAGTA
>JAOTRS010115457.1:0-17608 GCA_028565755.1 Dinotopterus cunningtoni
CCAATAGAGCATCTTTGGGATGTGGTGGAACGGGAGCTTTGTGCCCTGGATGTGCATCCCACAAATCTCCATCAACTGCAAGATGCTATCCTATCAATATGGGCTGACATTTCTAAAGAATGCTTTCAGCACCTTGTTGAATCAATGCCACGTAGAATTAAGGCATTTCTGAAGGCGAAAGGGGGTCAAACACCGTATTAGTATGATGTTCCTAATAATCCTCTAGGTGAGTGTATATATATATATGCAAACAGGTTAATGTGCTTTTCAAAAGGGGATTGTTTACCATTGATAGTAATGAGGGCGCTTATTTATGCAAATAAGTATGGCAGGCTCGCACCTCCAGGGTCCGGGTTTGATTCCCAGCCAGACTTGATTCCCGTCTCTGTGTGCATGGAGTTTGCATGTGCTCCCTGTTTCCTCCCGGTGCTCCGGTTTCCTCCCACAGTCCAAAGACATGTAGGTGAGGCTAATTGGCCTTCCCAAATTGCCTGTAGTGTGTGAGTGTGTGTATGTATGTGTATGCGCCCTGCGATGGATTGGCACCCTGTCCAGTGTGTACCCTGCCTTGTGCCCTAAGCCTGGGACAGGCTCCAGGTCCTCGCGACTCTAAATACAGAATAAAGCAGTACAGTATAGACGATGAGTGAGTGAGTATTGGCAGGACACAAGAACTTCATTCAAAAATACTGTATATACGATTTAAGGGTGGGCATATTGTACAGCTTCATGTAATAAATAATATGCTTCTTCTCCATATAGGTGATGTTTATATACATATTTAGTAATAGATTTAAGCACACTCTTATACACCGATCAGTCATAATATTACAACGCAAAGCATTCTGCCCAGTATAGTGCAGGTTCGCCTTGTGACAATGGGGCAGCTCTGGCATTGTGTTATGGCATGTTGTGGTGTCTCACAGTGGATCCTTTGGGTGCTGTGGGACCTCAGTAGCTCAGAGTTGTTTGTCCAGAACATCCCATGAGTCATTGATTTGGATTGGTATCTGGGGAGTTTGGATGAGGGGTCGCGGCTTTGGCCTCTTTATCTGTTGGGCCCCGGGCACAGATGGCTGTGGGGCACTGGGTGTTCTGGTTCCCTTCTGTTGTGGTTCAGCATTGACTTTTTTCTGTGAGTTGTGCTGCATTGGTTCTTTTGTAGGATGAGACCAGATAGGCTGGCCTTTGGTCCCCACAGGCATGGGTAAGATTTGGGTCCCTATGATATTGTAACCAGTTTCCTGGTATATAATGTAATTGTTAATATTATGGCTGATCTGTGACTATACAGTAGGATAGCAGGTCTGGAAGACTAATGCCAGTAAAATCCACTTCTAACGCTCTGACTTTAGGTAGGTAGGTAGGTAGGTAGGTAGATAGATAGATAGATAGATAGATAGATAGATAGATAGATAGATAGATACTAGTGAGAAGCTGTAGTTCAGGTAAATACAACATGATCTCATTTGAAAATAACTGTAATAATTTGAGAAAATTTCCTGATACTATTCAGTATTCAGTTCTCATGAGAGAAAGTCTTCTAATGGAGTCTTGAGTGTTATTAAGAGAAAGCAATTAAGACTGTGTTTTTTAATCTTGTAAGATATTTCTCATCAGTTATAATTATTGTTTTATATCCTCAAGATAAAAAACAAAATGTCAAGATTAAGCCACAAAGCATCTGGATTAACTACTATTGGACTACATTTTAAATTAAATAATTCGACATTTGCAAGAAATTAAGTCGCATCTGATAAAAGAAAAAAAAAGTGTAATTTAATTGACTGAAAGAATGACAAAAACCTAATGTCATAGAGGAGAGCACAGTACACAGCCGAACTACGATGTGCCTGGAACATGACTGCTGTGGCCCTGTACTCCGCTCATCTGACACCAGACCAGTCAGCGCCGCTATGACACTTGATCTCCTGGCTCGGGTCCTGCCATGCCAGAACACCAGCTTGAAACTAAATGCTTGGTTTGTGAATAAATCAGACTAAGTGCCTGTCACCAGTCCATATTTATATTCCTTCCGTAAACGTGTCCTTTAAATAAGGCAAAAATATTATCCTGAGAAGGAGGGTGCGCAATCGTAGGCCTAACCCATTAATTTCCCACGAGTACAGCTCACGTTACGCTTCAAGAAGTGAGGTGACCTTTTCCGTGTTCAAGGTATGCAGAGACAAGCAATACAGACAAATGAGGCAGCCACGAACATGACAAAGAGGCAGGGAGAGGAAAAACAGAGCAAGAGAATGAGACAAAGTAGAGATGATAAAGGAACGGACATGCTAAATGGAGCCTCCGGTAATTAGCCGTACTCGGCTTGATTTATTGTTGGACACTCTGTTCGGATTGGTTGGAAGGTGTTGATTAATTTTCTGCAACAGCAGCTCTGATGGTGGTTTTAGCTGCAAGACAACTCACAGCTTTACGTATATTATTGCACTTGTAATACTGCACATTTTGGCTTCAGTAGTAACAACTTGCAAAGGGTTTGAATGCAGAACATGGAAGAAAAATGCATAAATCTATGATGTAGTCCTTTGTTATGTGAGGAAATGTTTTATGGAAGGAGTCTCCAGTGTTAGAGATGCATTCTCTTTTTTTTTAAGGGCCCCATCACACCGTGACACACCACTGCGTGAATGAAGCGGGAACAGGGATCAACATGGAAAAATGTTTAATTATTAATTTCATGCTACTTCTTAGCCAGGTCTCTGTCAGGTTCTCAATGCGTCTATCATGTTGTCACTAATTCCCTATTACCCACATGATAAAAAAAAAATTCAAGTCCAATGAGATCAAACCGAGTTATTATTACAGTATGTCCAATTAGATCGTATTACACCCTTATCATGCAAGTACTACTGTACATTGGCATAAATACTGTGACATGTGGGGACATTTTGGTGTAAAGAATTGGTTTACCCTGAATACAGGATAAAGTGGTATAGAAGATGAGTGACTGAGTATTGGTTTACGTACTGTATTTATACTAAATTCTATAGGTTGTGACAAAGACACACTGATAACCTACTGCATATTCACAGCACAAACATGAAGAGGGCCTTGTGAAAACTCTGTTAATGTTGCAACAATCTCCAATTACAACTCATTTACATTGCTGGCATTTGGCAGACGCCCTTAGCCACTTTTTATTGACTGCCTTTACCAATTACATTTTTCAATTTACATCTCATTATGCATCTGAGCGGTTGAGGGTTAAGGGCCTTGCTCAAGAACCCAACAGTGGCAACTTGGAGGTACAGTACCGTAGTCCAATTCCATAACCACTGATCTACCCCTGCCTCAGCCAAATCCATGCACCATCCAATCTTTTCCATTGGTGTCATGCTTGTAGTACATCAATGAATTCCCTAAGTGCTGTTAGTTAGACCTTTAACTGGTCAGTGCTGTCAGTACGACAAATGTCCTTATCAAGCCCTTTTTGCATCTTTCTTCGATCATGTCCTCATAGGCTTTTTGAACATTTGAAAAAAAAAATTATCAACTCCATGTCAAGGGAGACAACACTATGTTCTCACTGGTTTTTTACTGTGTTTCTGCCAAGCTGTACAAGTTCACACAATTTTTTGCAGACATAGTTGGAAAATGTCTCAGTGTGACGGGGGTACACACCGAGCACTCAAGGGAAAGAAAAAACTACAAGAAGAAATTGGTAAGGAAATGAATATTTATAGCTGCTATAACAAAATACTTAACTCACTTCTTGGCTTTTCTGCATCATTAAATGTAAATATAAATGGTGAAATGTATAAACTTTTATAATCCATTAATTTAAAAAAAATGTCTCTTAAATTGCTGTGGTTGAAGAGGAGTGAAATATTTCATGACATACTCTATTAGAAAAATAATACATTTCCACATTTCCAGGTGAAGACTGATTGCATTATTGATTATTTTCCCATAACAGCACACCCTAATGTGTTTTATTCCATATATGAGGTCAGCACCTTAATTAAACACGCTAATAGTTAACAGCTTTCCTTTTTTTTTTAAACCCTAACTGCCACAGTGAGTAGCTTCTCATTTCTTAAACAACCATGTCAGAATACAGAATCTGGTTGTGGCAAAGATGTAACTCAGTTTCAGAAGGATAAGAAGAAAGGGATATGAACTGATGCACCCATCATGCCTAGTCCTTGAGTCATGATCTTGCTTCTCATGATCTTGTTAAGTCTGGGCTCAGCAACGTTATCCGCCCAAAAGAATTAAGGTCAACTGACTACCTGAATATACTGAATGAGCAGGTTTTTTCATCAATGGATTTTTTCCTTCCCTTATGGATTAGGATTCATCAGGCTCAAATTGTGAAAGACTGGTTCAATGAGCATGGGACATCATTTTCACACATGGATTGGCCACCACAGAGTCCAGACCTCAACACCAAAAGGGAATCTTTGAAATGTGCTGGAGAAGACTTAACGCAGCGGTCCGACCCTCCCATCATCACTACAAGATCTTAGAGAAAAATTAATGCGACTTATCAAAACGATGACACAAAGTTTGTGTTTTTTTTGGCCAGGCAGCATGTGCTGTTTTATATATCATTATTTATAAAGTACAATGCACAAGTCTTGAGCGCCCCCCCCACACTTATTTTTTCATATTTTGCTTACAAACAGTCAGATGTTCTTGTATTATTAATACAGAATATCTTGCCACGCAGAAAATCAGAGCTGGAGAAATACAAAATACAAAGCTGTAAAGGTTTGATTTCAATTGACGTGTACTACATTTCATTAAATATGAAAATGGCAACAGCATCTTGGACAATATAAAACATCATCAAGGTACTGAAGCAAAGTCCTTATCAATCTAAACCTTAAAAAATGTTTATTAATTGTGTATTTATATTTATTATATTTATCACAACAGTTTGTTCAGTACGCAGGACACAGCACTTGGGGAATTTGCTGTGTACATGACTGCTTTTTGCCTTCAGTTACTTTCTATACTCAGAGTTATTATTATGCTAGCTAGCAAAGTTTAACAATGGTCCAGTAACATTTTGGACATTGTGCCAAATTGGACAGCCCTTCAGCCATCTTTAAATCTTCCTTGCCAATATTGGCCCAATGTCAGCCATTCTGTTGGGTGAAGCTTGGATACCAACACTGGGTCGGTCATTCTGTTCGTTGGTCAATGCCCAGATTTTCGGGGCATCTATACTGTAAGTCCACATTATTGATGTGCCCCCAGCGCTGGCTTTTAATTGGATGCTAATTTTGGCCCAACATAATTTTGTGTGTTGTGCCAGCATTGGCCCATTGTTGGGAGTGTTGTTGTGAAATGTGCCTGTGAGTTGGAATGAAAAGTGCTCCTATAGCAGCAGTGGCCCAGCATTGTATAGAAAAGGTCAGGATAGGGACCAGAAATAGACAATCTGTTTTCTACCTGGGTATTGCTTCCCCATATTCATGAATGACATTCATTTATCACCATAAAATAAAATTAATTGTTTATACTGTACTTTTAACTGTAAGTGCATTTTTATTTGATTAAAAAGAATGAATTAATTATAGTATGATTTTTATCATCGCAGTTTTGTTGCAACTCCAAACTGGGGTCGATCTGTGGGCTGCTATTTTTGAAAAATTCCCAAGTAAAACTTAATTCTAAGATGTGAGGTAGAAATCTGTTACATTTTAGCAATAAGATAGGCAGCATGGTGGATTCGTGGTTAGCAATGTCGACAATGTCCGGGTTCGATTCCTTCCTTGGAGTCTGTGTGCATGGAGTTTGCATCTTCTCCCCGTGCTTGGTGGGTTTCTTCCAGGTACTCCGGTTTCCTCCCATAGTCCAAAGACATGCAGATTAGGCTAATTGGTGTTCCCTAATTCCCCTGAATGTGTGTGCCCTGCGATGAATTGGCACCCTGTCCAGGGTGTACACCTCATGACCTAAGTCTCCTAGTATAGGCTCCAGGCCCCCCATGACTCTTTATACAAAACAAAGCGGTATAGCTGATAAGTGAGTGAGTGAGTGAGTGAGCAATAAGATAAAAAGATCGAGAGTTACAGAGATAGGAAAAGACAAACCAAGCATGCCTTATAAAAAAAATAACAGCAAATTCATTTCAATATAATAAAAATATAATTTCTTCATACAGTTATTTTATATGTGCAGCAGTGAAGGTTTGGTTATTTCTTTTAAAAACCATTCCAAACCTGCATTTTTCATACTCCTAAACATATACTTTTTCTTTTTATTTCATTTTACTACAATCCATTGTACCTTCTGGAAGATATACTATAATACGCGTTCTTTTATAGTGTCGATCTGAAATATCTCCTTCTAAGTTTGACAGTGAAGTTGCTTTATTGCCCACACAATCCCTTGTTTAAAGTGTGTGTGTGTGTGTGTGTGTTTTCCTCACATTTACCACCAGTTTGCCTTGACATAACCACAAAAGCTTTTCCAGACCTTATTATTATAGTATAATGCCATGGTTATCTGTAGCAAACCATGAGGAGGCTAAATGGCCTGAGCTAGCTCTGTAATTAGCTTTTCCCTTTTATAACCATCTAAACATCAAGTGCGTCCCCTTCTACTTCCTCAGCATCCATGTTTCAAAGAGAACTACAGTACACTATTTCTACAGTGCTCTGAAAAAACTTGGATTTCAGCTCAGCTTTGTTATAAGTACCGCGTGTGGATGAGAATGGAGCAGTTTGTTCTGCTCTCTGTAGGAGCAAAGCTGTCCTAAAGGCATTCACCAACCTCACCAACCAAGGAGCAATGAAGATCACATGCTGTTGACTCTGGTCAGCTGTGAAAATCCATGCTGCAAAGACAAGGGGCTTCAACAGGCTTAACACTTTACTCGAAATGGAGGCAACATGGCATAGCAGAGGGAGAGCAGTTGTGTGTTTTTAAAAAAAGAGATAATTTAGTATCAGTGGATGGTCAATGTACCACTGTAGTGCGTATCTATAGAGATGGACTATTTTGGCATACTAGCTAGGTTTTCCATTAGGCATTAGACCATTGCTAGGTGTTTTAATCTCTCTGCTTGACCACTCTGTTCTCATCTGCAAATGAGCAAGTTGAGCAATCCCAGCAGGAACCCTAACATTGGATTGGACTGTTGTGTAGTTGCGATGACATTCCATGTCAGAGAACATGTGTTATAAAGTTAGAATGGCTTTGATAAAATGACGCTGAGATAACGTTGAATGAATGATCCAAACACTACATTGCAAATACAACCTCAAAACAACACAATTTCAACTTTTATTTGGAGAATTATGTCCATCTGCACAAAGTCTGAACATACCGTATCCATGGTCTTTAAAGTTTCTAACAGGATCTAGAATTCTGATCGGAGGTTGGGACAGACACAACAGCTTCCTGCACGCAGCGTGTGTACCCTGTGTTACTCATTTCTTAGCGTTCTGATATAATGTTTATCTCTGTTCAATTTTCTCTTGGAAGTATCACCATAACATAGCCACCAAATTACTCTACTGTAATATGGTTTTTATGGTGTTTATTATGTATGTACATTTCACAGCATGCTCCCTTGTACATCAACTTGGTGTTTGAAGATATTGTAACAAAATTGTTTTAAGGTTATTTTTTATACCAGTGTCATGTAGTCATTGTTGTTCTGATATCATTTCAGTTTCAAAAACAACCTAATACCAACATCGCCCTACAGTACATCCATAACACTGCTAAATTAACATCACCACAGCATTTGGGCAACCAAAAATACCTGCTGTGATGCTTAACAATTCTAAATCCCTTGTTCAAGACTTTGCTTGGGTTTATTTCTCATTTCTGCTATATACAGCTGGCACAGTACACAGTGAAATGAAACGAAATTCTCCCAGGACCACGATGGATCATAAACCACAAAACCACCCGAGAATACACGTGACTAGAATGGACTACAACACAGGACTATATCAAGTGCATGTGTGTAAACATGTGCAAACAGTGCAAGACAAAACAATAGACAGTGCACAGTTCAAAAACGAGGCCAATGAACTGAAATTATCAGCAAATGAGTTCCTTTTTATAAGTAATACTGTAGAGACTCAGTATACAAACAACCAGCACCAGTCCCAATCTGACAGGGTGAACAACAAGAAAACCTTTTTTTTCAGTCTGAAACCAATGAAGATGAGCATTCTGCATTAAAAGCAAAATAAACAATTAAAAATGGAAATAAGAACCTCCAACACCAGACTAGTCGGTTACTAGCTACTAATGTGACTTAAATAGGTATAGTATGCCATTGCATTTTGCTTCCATTTGTGTCTCAAGCTTTTAAAGCAATTTTCTATCTTTATGCCCCCAAAAAAGGGGGGAAGAGAAAAATTAGTCTAAGTATTGATCTTTTGCAGATCCATGATGACGTTTCATGACGTCCGTCACAACAGTGGATGGGAGGAGTACTGCTAACTGACAATAGGCTACTACTGTATGTATTTTTGTTGATAATTACTTTTGAGGTGTATTTCAGACCCAAAAAGATAACCTGATGATTATCTGATTACATACTGCAGTGGTACCCAACCACCAGGCTGTGGGCCGGTACTGGGACATGGATGATTTAGTACTGGGAAACACAGAAAGAATAAGAAAATGATAATAAAAATTTTATCAACTCAGTGTTTTATTTTGGAAACAATCAGATCTTCCATTCCCTCCTGTCTGTACCTCTTTCCCAAACTTCTCTCTGATGCCCGATTAAAATGTATCTAAAGTTACAAGCTAACTCTAACTAAAATCAGTAGACAAACAAACATCTCTAGAGAGCTTCTTTGAAAAAGGGAAAATACCTAGTGATGAGAAAGCAGATGAGACTTTGAGACCGACAACAACAATAAAAAAAGAATATGCATTTAAAAGAAAATGTCAAGTCCTACCCAAATTACAGATTTATCACCACAGGTGAGTCACATGCTCCAAGCCCACTCTGTATAATAGATGCGGCCCTAAGAGTATGTTTCAGACGACTTCAACTCCAATGTTCTGGATTCAATGTGAATATTCTGAGATCTGAAAATCCTACATCCATTTCCAACAACCTATCTTTGGGAAGCGGGTTTGTCTGCAGTGACAGTGATGATAATTAAATCACGGAGCAGACTGGACAAAAGGAATATACTTCAGGTATCACTGTCTCCCATCACTCCTATATGGAACTGTTATATCGCAGGAAACAAGCTCAGGGCTCACACTGATTCTGCCTTATGGTATGTTGTATTTATTTACTTATTTAATTATTCTGTTGCAAATGAGATGATGCTATGGAATATGCTGTGCTTTGCACTTTGTAAAAGGTAACGTTAACTGATACTGACATTTTCAAGCTTTCTAATTAATAGCTAACTGTTGAGCGGCGGCACGGTGTCTTAGTGGTTAGCACTGTCGCCTAGCACCTCCAGGGTCCGGGTTCAATTCCTCCCTCTGTGTGTATAGGCAACAGTTTGCCTGTTCTCCCCGTGCTTGGTGGGTTTCCTCTGGGTATTCCGGTTTCCTCCCACATTGGCACCTTGCCCTCGTGCCCTAAGTATCCTGGTCTTCAGGTCTCCTGTGACTCTGTATTCAGGATAAAGCAGTATAGATGATGAGTGAATGAGTGAACTGTTGAATTCCAGATAGTGTAAAATAGAGGGGTGTGCACTACAGTATGTAGCTGTACAATCTCTTGTTTAATGCACCAAGTAGTTCCCTTGTTCTGGGGTTTAGAGAGGGATTGGGATTTAGCCTTAAAGCTAGTTAGCATTGTAGCTTAACGAGCCATGAAACTCAACATGGACGGTTCCTAGGCAATGCAGGATAAGTTAGAAGCTATTAATAATGGGACAAAGTGTTGCTTAAAATAATAATGTTATCAAATATGTTTTCATGCTGAAAGTGCTGCCGTGACTGGGTTTGTAGGTAGGGTCTTGTACTACACAGAAGCTCAGTAGTAGATCAGTTGTTTTCTGTTGACTGCAAAACAAAGTATCCTAAATGCAAAAAAAAAAAAAAAACTGGACGTAGCCGACTCATTTGTCTAACGGCAGCAGAATTGCAGCGCTGAAGCATGGATGAAACACAATGCAGCAGAAATTACTTTATTTTCTATTTTATTTTGTGTGCGGATGTAGTAAATGAGCCATGAGATCAAACATTTCCCCAGTTTAATGGATAAGCTGAGTAAACACTTCGCTTGCTACGCTTACAGCTGATCACAAAGCATTATGGGGTGCATGTCATGTTGTTAAGTCATAAATACTGATCTAAATTAAAGGTCAGAATTAAGTTTACGAGAGGGTTAGACACACATCTGGTTCGGTTAAACAGTTATGGAGAGGTAGAGCACCAAAATTGTCAGCACTTTAGTCATATATATATATGTGAGCTCTCGCTCTCTCTCTTTAGGGAAATAAGGAAAGTAAAGGAAACGGTCCACAACACAGTGTAGTACTGCTATTAAAACAAAGCAAAACTCCTTTGAAAAGAACTGTTGTATTCATCAGACAGCAAAATGCTCACAGTCAGGCCTAATGTATGTTTAATGATTTTTTTTCTTTTTCCAACTAGCACCATAGTTTTATTTTGGGATCAACCCAATGCACATGGTCTCTTCTGAGCTTTCAGACCTCTCCAAGAAGCACCCAGGGGTACCTGAGGATGTCACCATCACCCTCTTTATGGTCATATCATATGTAATCATGTCATGGACATCAAGGTCAATCTCTGCCTGTTGCTTTTTCTCCTAACGCACTCAATTAAAAAGTTTAAATTCAAGATGTTAAAATGTTCAGAAAAACTTCTGAGAAGGATATCAGACACATCAGGCACATCATGCTTACTGCATTGTATGAATGATTCAATGGTGTTATACAGTATATTTACCAATCAGCCGACTGCCTGTGGGATGGAAATGGAGGTGGAATTTCTACCTTGCATCATTAAATACATGCCAGAATATGCTTACATAAGATTATGATGAAAATAATCGACATATTTTTAACAGGAGCTAGGATAAGGAAGAGCTACTAGAACAAGAAAACATTTTTTGGATCACATGATCTTCCTCACTCACTTACTCGCTCATCATCTATACTGCTTTATCCTGTATACAGGGTCATGGAGGGGTCTATGAGGGCCTATGAGATCTAGGGCATGAGGCGGGGTACACCCTGAACGGAGTGCCAATCCATCGCAGGGCACACGGGCACTACGGGCAATTTGGGAACGCCAATTAGCCTAATCTGCGTGTCTTAGGACTGTGAGAGGTAACTCACCAAGCAACATGCAAACTCCATGCACACAGACCCTGAGGCGGGAATCGAACCCAGACCCTGGACAGTGCTAACCACTACGCCACCATGCTGCTCATCACGTAATCCATCACGTAAAAAGTGATGTTACAGCTATTTTGAATATGAATATACCATATACTTATTACTGTTCTGTGAGAAATCTGAAGCTTGGTCTGTAACCCATTGTATTCTTTTGATTTTCATTGCACAAGATGCAAGCTACAAGACAAAAACGCAAGCTACAAGACAAAGCCAAATCCCAATTCCCTTCTTATCCCCTGATCAAGAACCAAAGGATTGTACACCCTACTGTACATTGTGCATTAGATTTCCATTTAATGCTATTTGGGATTCAACTCCAGAATCTGATAAGTTAGCTGATATTCTAAAGTAGAATAAGTGGAAATAAAATAAAGTTAATGTAAGTTTCTCAGGAGTCTCTATCACCTCCATGGTTTATTCTTCTCACCTTTCGGCAACATAGTAACGGTAAGAATTTAGAACTACTTTCACCCCTGTTAATTACAAGAACTGTCTCCAGCTCTGCCAGTCACGGTTAGTTAGCTCCTCCAGTTGTGGAAGGATATGTGCTGGCAGAGCAAAATAACTGATTAAAAAGATCAACTAGTCAAGATTTGTTGAAAATAAATGGTTTCTTGTGAAATGCTGTTGTGCTGAATATCAGTCCAGCTGTGATATCTTTATTACTCAGGCTGTGCCCTTGTGCCTACGACCATGTCAGTCATGCTGATCTTTGGCACAACTCCCTCTCAGGTGATATAACTGTAAGTATATGACAACATGATGTATTAAATTTTTCTATAAGGAAACATTTATATAATTTTCTTGGAAGAAATTTGCAGTGTCAGCGCTTTCAAATAGCAAGTTTTTCACCATGGAAAAGTCTTGACTTTGCACTTTCAGGTTTATTGGTAACATGACAAATGTGTCTTAATAATTTGAAAGAGTGAAAAAAGAGACAAGAAAGGAAAACTGTTACTTTAAACTACTTTAAACACTCATCCTTAGCTACAGTATGCAACCCCATAAGCAATAAACTAAGATGTACTGTGTGTTCTGATAGCAGGAACAGTTTGTGCTACAGTAGCTCTACTGCGGGAAGAGAGGCTAGCCTTCGCTCCCCATGTGCATCAGTGAGCCTTGGGCGATGGCCTTGTCATTGCTTCACCAGTTGTTTTTTGGACCATTTCTGGTAGGTACTAACCCCCTCATACTGAGAACACCCTAAAAGAGGTGAAGTTTTGGAGATGCTCTGACCTAGTCATCTATCCATCACAATTTCTCACTTGGTAAAGTTTCTCAGATCCTTACACTTGTCTATTTATCACTCCTATCAACACATCAACTTTAAAACTGTACAGTACACTTTTTACAGATGCATTATAAAATTAGCATACATGACTACAGAAATTTTAAAAAGCAAATCCAGACTCTGTAGTATTTCTAAATGATCATTTCTACAATATAACTTTATGCATGGAGCTCCCATTTGTCCAAAGCCCATTAAATGTGCCACCAGAGAAGAAGAAAATGCTAGACCCCTGCTATAGTCCAATCATGAACACAATCCATGGCCCTCTTGGATCGTCTGACCATGCTATTGTCCAAATCATTCCTGCATGTAGACAGAATCTGAGAGTGATAAAGTCTGAAAAAAAAAAAAAAGTCATAAATGACATTCTATTGAAGAACTACAACAATGCTTCAGTGCCAGAGACTATGAGATGTTTAAATCAAAGTACACAAGGTATGAATGAGTATACAGACACAATAACATCTTACATCATGTTCTGTCAGGAAAACTGTACCCCCATTAAAACCATCACCCGTTTCTCCAGCAACAAAGCCGGGATCAATGCAGCGCTCAGACAGCAAAACTAATGACCCCTATCTTCCAAACCTGACTAAATGACTTCTACTGCAGATTTGAGAGACAGATGGTCCATCAGGAGCCTCATCTATCACCTACTCAGCCAGTCCTCGGTCCCGTTCATCATCACAGAACAAGAGGTGAGAAGATAAAAAAAACACACATTTTTAACTATTCACTGTCCCAATTCTAAAAAAACAAACAAACAAACAAACAAAAAAAAAACTAAGATAATGGGCCTTAATGAATATAGAGCTGCATCCCTGACATCTGTTACCAGATGGAAAGACTTTTAAAGGCTGGTGATGTGATTTCTTCTTTATCAACTGCAGCGTGCCTGCAGATGATGCAGTTAAAAGTATGTTTTACTTTCTATTCAGTTTGCATTACAGCACCTAGACTCTCCAAAAAACAAATGCCAGGATTCTCTTTGTAGATTCTTGCTCAGCCTTCAATACCATAATCCTTGAGCTCCTCCAAGAGAAATTCATTACTTTGCAAGTACCTGGCTCAATCTGTATGCATCACAAACTTTTTTTCTGAAATGAAATCAAATTGTAATATTATATTACAACATGAATTAATATTTTTATTATGATCAAATACTGCATTAATATTATAATAATTATATTGAGCCCTAGTCCTGTTATAACAATCAAGGCCATTAATGAAAAATTGGCATATAATATTTCTGTTTGGGCATATTTACAGTACAACAGTGGTCCCTCATTGAAGCATAGGAGCTCCTTAAAGTTGTGTCCCTTCGTACCTTTTATATGAGGTTTGAAGAAATGACTGTTTTTTAGGGATTAATTATTAAGTTTTAAAATTATTGAAGAACCAAATGGTAGTTCACGGTAGCTTTGTGGTTATCACTGTCGCCTTGCACCTCCAGGGTCCAGGTTCAGTTTCTGGTTGAGGTTGAGTATGGCTGTGTGCCCTGCCTCGTGTCCTAAGTCTCGTGGGATAGGCTCCAGGCCCCTGCAACCCTGTATACAGGATAAATCAGTATAGACAATGAGTGAAGAACCAAAAGTGCCTTATAATATCCTGAATTTGATTGGGTTTTTTTTTTGCTTTGGTCATTGTTCTCTGCATTCTAATTGGCAGGAAAATGTACTTCCATTAAGGAGCATTCATAGGCAGCTCATTTCAAGCTACAGGCACTGAAAATTAGTTTGTTTTTTTTAAATTGTGAAACAGAAAGAAAATCAGGCATTCTTAGAAGGCATGATCTGAGTCAACTAGAAAATTAACTAGCATTTTGTTTAAAATGGCTTATAATATGTACTGTTAGCTTTTAGTAATCAATGAGCAGTGAAACTTCTTTTTGGTTTATGGGAACTGAAATCACACAGGATCTTAAAGATGAGATGCATGCATCATCCATTAACAAAGAAGTTCATCAACGGATGTTTTCCCCGAAGGCATTTGGCCCTACCCCAGTCCCATCTGTCCTAAACTGTACTGGTGCAATTCTATAATTCAGCTATAGAAAGCAGCTATAGTAGCATCCTATCTGCCATCACTATCTGGTTTGAAGCAGCCTCTTTAAAAGAAAAGAGGAGGCTGCAGTACTCTCTGAAGGCCGCTGAGCCTATCATTGGCTGCAGTCTGTCATTACCTGAAGACCTGACCATCAAGGACAAAAAGGCGAGCAGGAATAATGGCCAGTGACACCTCCAGCTCTGTTCTGCTACCTAACTATTCCAAAGACTACATCAGGAAAGTGAGTGAACTATACAGTATATAAGAACAAATGAGTGAAAAATGACAAACTATATTTATTACTGTTGTCATGGTCATGAGGGTGTTCAAGTCAAACTGGGACTTTTGATGATTGTGCAGAATAACAGAACTCAGTTATGAGAGTGAAAACTCCCTTTATTTCTCTTTTTTCTCTTTATTTGCACTTATCTCAGCATAGGAAGCAAAGTAGAACACTTTCCCAGTACGCCAGAACCATGATGCTTCACATCTGAAACCCTGGCCTCCCAGGAACTCCTTTAATGGCCTGCACATGGGGAAATGGCTAGAGGCGAGGTCAAGACCATACGGTGGATGTGGTGATAACTTAGATGTGAGTTATCTTAATGTATGGGGAGGATTGTCATTTACAAATGTACGGCTCCTTTAAAATGTTTTACTGTGACTCTCATCTTCTGGAAATATGACTTAGTTTAATGCCTTCACTCACCAGAAATTTCATCCCGGTTTGACCTGAACGCCCTAGGTATATACATCATTGCAATTATTTTATCATACAGTATATTACAACTGTTCCACTACATTTCACACACCATGATCTGAATCGTCTATTTCTACCTCCACTGTAATGTAAATTACAGCTGAGCTTACCGTTCCTGCTTAGGGCGTAATATTTGTATATTAGGTGCAATATTTGTATATTGGATGGTAATTGTGGATGGAAATTGTGAATATAGGATGGTAATTGTGCTGTGTTTTCTGTGATGTGTATGTTGAATGCATCATGTGAACAAACCCCAAAGTAAAAAAACATTCCTAATACATATAAATGTCTATGGCAAAAGAATATTTTTCTGATTCTTAGAATCAATTTCAGTGTCGCTTCACCTGGCAGGGGTATTAATGCTTGTGCTAAATATTCTATACGTAAATTACAGTATTCTCATTCATGAATAGTTTCAAGGAAATATCCTTCCTTTCATTTAAATCACTAGTGCGAAAGGATAGCTATTAAGGTCACTGCATAGAAATAATATTTCCTCCTCTAACACCATCTTAATATGATGGATGGTGATCATTAAACATGTACACCATCTCATGACCCAAAGGCTCGTTTCTGTTTCTAAAGCATAGTAATATTCTGCAGTTTGTGAAAAAAAAAAAATCCATTTTCTCTATACTTTTGCACGATTCATGCTATTTATCCAGGAGCCAACCGCACACAAACACACGATGTGACCGTGGCCATTGTTTTATCCAACTGTTATATTTAAACAAGCTTGATGGCCATTTCTTATTGAGCGAATTAATGTTCATTTTACTCAATTTTGAATTTCTTCCAGCTCCACGCATAAGAGAAGGTTAATGAATGTGACATAAACTTTGATCCGGCCATCAATTCACGCTCTCCTAAGCAACATGTTGAACTTTACAGGCCATACAGCTGATAATGTGCTCCAGCCACCGTAATCTGCAATGCCCTATTAAGCTCCATTTAATATCTTCTCGTTAATCAGTGGCCAAGGCGCAAGGAGCACGGTTCGACACACACGGCTGCAAATGTGATCATGGTTTTATAATCTGGCCTGCAATCAGTCGACGGTGGCCACCTAAAAGACCGGCGTGTGAGATGACTAGCAGAAATCAAATCCTTACATAATACTTTAATTCTGTCTCATATAGATTGTAAGGATGAGGATTTACGTAAATACCCTGGGAAAAAGGGAAAAAAAAGAAAATCAACAGATTTGAATATCTTCCAGCTCTTTACAGCGTGCTCCTCACATAAGAAAAGGTTAATGAATGTGACATAACCTTTGGTCCAGCCATCAATACACACCCTCCTAAGGAACAGGTTGAACTTTACAGGCCATACAGACAATAATGTGCTCCGGTCCCCGTAATGTGTAACGTCCTATTAGGCTCCATCTAATATGTTCTCATTAGTCATCGACCTAGGTGTGAGGAGCACGGTTCGACAAACGTGATCATGGCTTGCGATCTGTTGAAGGAGCTACCTAAAGACTGGTTTGTGCATGTCTGATACCTAGCATAAAACATACCCAGACATAATACTTTAATTGTCGTTTATGTAGATGGTAAGAGCAAGGATTTTATGTAAAACACACACTCACACACACACACACCCTGGAGGTTGATTAATCCAGGGGTCACACTATACACAGTGCTCTATCGTCTGCTTTTCATAGTCTGAGGTTCTCTAATTAAACCTTCAACAAGTTGAAAAATGTTCACTGAATTGTCTAAAGACAGAGTTGCTATTCTTTAGCTTGACCAAAATGCCATGCGAAAGCAATTAATTTTACACAGAATAAAGGCGAAAGTTCTCTCAATCGCCCCGGGAATTTGTGTTTTAATGATGGCTCTGTAAAATAAATTTCTTCACAAACTTCAGCAATGTGAACGAAATAAAGAACATTTGACCAAAGTACAGTATGAATTAAGTGACACAGTTGCGAAGTTCCAAAGTTGTAATTTTTCAACCTCATTTTGCCTTGTTGCTACAGCATGTATTTCTTGGCTATTTAGAAAGCTAATAATTTCTCACATTAGCCTGGTACAAAAAAAAGGTTTTGGACTCTATAGCTTGCATGACAACTATACGGGGATGAATTTTACAGTTTTTCTCGATTGGTTTGGCTCATTTCTTGAAACCGAGATGACATTCTCAAAATAACATGGACAAATCTCC